>CM048744.1:766190914-766415914 GCA_026315105.1 Locusta migratoria | reverse complement strand
TATTGCACAATTTTGGGCTCCAAAAACTGTAGTTTGGCCTGATGAATTATCACAGAAAATAATGCCGTATGACATTATGGAGTGAATGTATGCATAATACGCTAGCTTTTTTTATTTTTATATTTCATATGTATGATAACCATGGTTCGGAACCCACGTTAAACTGTAGGTTCCCCTATAACTGGCTGGGTAAGTCAGTTTGAAGGTCAGAGGAAGGCAACGGCATACCACCTCCAAACAGAACCATGCCTAGTAAAGCACCGTGGTGTTCAAACCAATCTTCGAATTGTTGACTGCTTTACTTATGTATGATAACATTCGCATAGCAAACAGGGACTTGTTTAGGCACTTCATCTATTCTACAGGATGCTCCTCCCACTTAAATTTATTATCAAGCTGTAATCCCAAGAATTTGACACTGTCAACTTCTACCTCCTTGTCATCATACTTTATGCATATACTGGCAAGAAATCTTTTACTCAGTCAGTAACATGGGACCAACATATTTTTATGTTGTCCACAGCATACACAGCCTGCCAGGCCACAGTAATGGCAATTTGTCAAAAACGTTAAAAAGGAAGTGTAATTGTAAATAGTGTAAATATAAACAGAGACAGCAAGTGGCAATGTGCTACAAAACACACATGAAGAGGACACCATAAAAACATGTGAGTAATATTAGTAGCTAGTCAATTTTATGCACAATCAAAATATTCCTATTGCATTAGAACTGTTATCAATCGAATTTAGTAAAAAACAAACAAATTACGTAAAACAAAACATTTCTTGTACAGCTGACCACTGAAGATTCTTTAGAATAAAGTGAAACGCGTCTGGTCTAAAGTAGACTAATTTACAGTTCCATAAGATGGTCACCTAACCTATACAAAAAAATTATGTTAACTGAAAGTATGTACTGCTGAATAATGGACACCTTTCTGGATTAAAGTATGTTTGGTACCATTAAATCTTAGTGAAGGTTATTCTTATTTTAGTATTGACTCTATCAACTAAGCTTTTAGTTTAATATGACAAATTTCATGAAGGAATAAATATATTGGGAAGCAGTAGTTAGCATCCACTATTCCCTTAACAGCTTTTCCATGTTGTTATATACACCAATGATTTATCACATTTGTTTTAGTGTGTTAAGTATGTAGACATTGTGTTAAGATCACATCAATAGCTGTTACCATAATCTTTATTTAAAATTCATTGACTTTACCAACACACATTCCCATTTTTGTTCTAGTGTTGTTGATAGTTCAAAGAAAGATTATAGTGCATATAGCCTATTTCTGATATATATCAGATTAAAGAATGGCTGCAGGTTAGAAGAAATTTGCTTTGGGGCCCACAATCACTCACTGATATAGTTCTTTGAAGATTAGACCCATGGTTAAAACTTCTTTTCTCTCCTCCTTTCTTTCTTTATCACAATAACTTATACTTTGATTAGATATACAGTCATTTGAAGAAAATCCTAAGAATAATTTATTAATCTCAAAAGCTGGTAACAAAACAAAAAATAATAATTTATGTCCTGAACACTGACACTTTTAATAAGAACACATATTCACATACTAGTACAGTACGTAACAATTTACGACATTTTATACCTTTAGACATATCAGTCTGTATCATATAAACATTGACACTTACGTAATTAAAATACACAAATTTCAATATTTTTTTAAGACAAACATCGAGAAACAGTTTATGTGTAGGCTATGGTGGACGCCACTTCACGATTTGCACTAATGTTAAATAACTCAATGTTTCCTGCGAATTACATATTATATATGTGCACAATAAGAAAACGAGAAGGTAAAACCTATGTGTCTGTAGTAATACCACATATGCCTAACGTATGTCGGTGCATATATGATTACAATTATCTCGGTGCCTATTTGATTACAATCATCTCAAATGGAACACGCGTGTACAAAACTGTCAAAAGTTTTCGGTTGAGCAGAAAGTAAATGAAACGTTAAAAGGCATGTTGTGTTAGCTGAAGTTGTTGTCGTTTAGAAAATACGATATTAACGTGATCTACACAAAAAATACACTAATAAAACACACAACTAAGTCATGGTACTCAAACCACGTGAGCAAGGAAGCGACGAAGCAAAACACATATTACTGCATTAGATGCGACATGCATCTATTTGGACACAGGTATATGAATTACAGGCTCACCTGTCTGGAACTTGGTTCATCTTGTGTTTTTTATCACAATTTTGAGTGGCACAACAAACTATTAAATCAAAACAATGTTAATAATATTACATGTTGGCTGCACTGCTTAACACATAGAAGCAAATTTTTGTTGATGAAATTACTATCGATATTCAAGAAAGATCGATCACCATAATGCGAAAACTGGCATAAAGATTTTTGCCATTGAAATACATATTTATTCACTTTCAGATTTATCGGATGCAACAGGTCTCCTGGTCTAAAATTTATTACATTGCGAAGTCTTTACATTACATCCACAGAAAAATACCACTTCAGTCTAGCACGAGAAACTATACAACTCATATATGCAATCTTTGACGCGATGCAGAAGGGCGCCATTCGGCATCTTCAGAAATTGTGCTTTACAACTAGCAGTACGACGTGCTATTTCTACACATTGAAGACTTATCAGAAATACGTAAATCTTACAATTAAATGTTAGTCAATAATACATAGACATAAATCTTGTAGAAGTACAATAAACACTCTAAAGAACAGTAAATTGTGAATGCAATTATCAGCCGGCCGCGGTGACCGAGGTGACTGAGGCGCTCCAGTCACGGTCAGCACGACCACTACGGTCGGGGGTTCGAATCCCCCCTCGGGCATGGATATTTGTGCCGTCTTTAGTCTTAGGTAGTTCATAAGTAGTTTGTAAGCTTAGGGATTGATGACCCCGTAGTTAAGTCCCATAAGTTGTACAAACATTCGGACCACCAGTGGTCGCCACAACTGTCTTTTCTTAGCAGTGATCGCCATAACGGCCATAATCTTTTTTTCTGCTTTTCGGGTAGTTGATTCTTTTGCGGACATTGGGTCTTTTGTGCGCTTTGTGGTTCGTTGAGTTAATCACTCAGGTTTTTATTGTTGCTATAGAGAGCAGCTAACCTCCTGACAGGACGCGATGAGCTACCCTGTCGGAAAACAATTAGGCTCTGCAGACATGCTTCATATCATGCCCAAATTCTCAACTTATAGCATACTGCGATGGTAGTGCCTCCTGCCCACATTACTTCATCTTGCTCGCAACCTATACTGCAATGGTGACTGGTGCTTCAGATGACTGGAGGTTCACTTCTTTGAATGCTGGATCTTGACACTGTCGCCCCCTCCCCCGTTTAACTGTTTGAAAAGATGTGGGGGTGAACAACCTTTGCACATATGTAAGGTTAGGAGGGGTTGCTGCTTACGGCGTCACGTTACCGGAAGGTAGCTTATCTGAAAAATATTCAAATGTTTGTATAGCTTATGGGACTTAACTATGGGGTCATCAGTCACTAAACTTACAAACTACTTATGAATTAGCTAACACTAAGGACGGCACATATATCCATGCCTGAGGGGGGATTCGAACCCCCGACCGTAGTGGCCGTGCAGACCGTGACTGGCGCGCCTCAGTCCCCTCGGTCACCACGGCCGGCGGTAGCTTATCTCTTCATCGTAACAAACAATGACAGCTGGTGCCTCAGATGACTGGGGGTTCACTTCTTTCAATGCCACATCTTGGTAGTTGCGCCGCCTTCGCCCCCAACCCTCGCTCGGAACGTCGATTTTTTGGCGCCCCCCCCCCCCTCCCACTCGGCGTCCAAAGAGACAATTTGGCTCACTTCTGTGAGTGGCGCCAGGGGAAAGCGTTCCCCGCCCCCACCCTAAAGTTATATTTTCGTTACAAGATCTGAAAAAGGTCTTACCTCGGCTTGTTTGTGCTCGCTTCACCTCGAGCTGAGGCGTCGACCTACCAAAGCTCCTTTCTGCTGCTGGTCCCAAACACTTGAGAAATACTCAAGATGGGACGTACAATCGTTTTATACGCGGTCTCCTTCCCAACATTCTTCCAACCTTAAAGCTGAGTAATTTGTTTCCAACGTTGTTCATTTTTCTTTGAAAATATACGCTTAATACACGCGTCAGTGAACGCAGCGCGGCAATGCGCGGCTGAGGTTCGAATTCTTTTCTGAACCTCCTGCAGGAACCATATGAGCGTTCCCGCGGCAGGGAGGAGCGAGGGGAAACGCCGATTTTAACATGAGCATTGGAGCTGGTAGAGTCACCAACTTCTAGCCACTCCAGCTCTGGTAGTTACGCTCGGAATGGTTCCGAAGAAAAGATAATGGAGATGCATCTACTACATCTATATACATACTCCGCAATCCACCGTAAGGTGCGTGACTGAGGGTACACTGTACCATTACTAGACATTTCCTTTCCTATTCCACTCCCAAACAGAACGAGGAAAAAAAGAACGTGTACATGCCTATGTATGGGCCCTAATTTCTCTTATCTTGTCTTTGTGATCATTACGTGAAAGGAAAGTAGGCGGCAGGAAGATCGTGCTACACTTAGCTTCAAATTCCGGCCTTCTAAATTTCCTCAACAGAAATTCACAAAAAAAAAAAAAAAAAAAAAAAAAAAAAAAAAAAAAAAAAACACTTCGTCTTTTCTCCAGCGATCCCCAATTGAGTTCCCAGAGCATTTCCGTGATACTCGCGCATTGTTCGAACCTACCAGAAACAATCCTAGCAGCTCGCCTCTGAACTGCTTCGTCTTCCTTTAAACTGATCTGCTGCGGGTCCCAAACACTTGAGAAATACTCAAGACGGGACGTACAATCGTTTTATACGCGGTCTCCTTCCCAACATTCTCCCAATAAACCGAAGTCGGTTGTCCACCTTACTCACAACTGTCCTTACTTGTTCGTTCCATTTCATATCGCTCTGCAATGTTACGCTTAGATATTTGAATGACACGACTACATCAAGAAGCTCACTACTAATGCTGTATTCTAACATTATGAGATTGTTTTTCCTACTCATATGCATCACCTTACATTTTTCTACATTCAGAGCTAGCTACCACTCTTCGCACCAACTAGAAATTTTGTCGAAGTCATCCTGTAAGCTATTACAGTCAATTAAACACTTCACCCTCCCATACACCACAGCATCATCTGCAAAAAGCCGCAAATTACAAGTTACTCTGCCCATCAGATCGTGTATGTAGATAGAAAATAATAGCGGTCCTATCACACTCCCCTGGGGCACGCCTGACGATACACTCGTCTCCAATGAACACTCGCCGTCGAGAACAACGTACTGCATTCCATTACTTAGGAAGTATTCCAGCCAGTCACAAATCTGTGTACTTATTCCACATGCTCGTATCTTCGTAGGCAGTCTGCAATGTGGAACCGCGTCCAACGCTTTTTGAAATTGAGAAAAACACAGTCCGCCTGTTGCCCTCCATCCATGGCTCGTAAGATGTCATGTGAGAAAAGGGCAAGCTGAGTTTCACATGAACGATGTTTCCTAAAGTCGTAATGCTTTTCTGTCTCAAGGTAATTTATTATATTCGAACTGAGAATATTCTCCAAAATTATACAGGAAACTGATGTGAACGATATTGGCCTGTAATTTTGTGGGCCAGTTCTCTTTCCTTTGTAATAAACGGGAGTCACCTGCGCTTTTTTCCAATCACTAGGAACTTTGCGCTGAATTAAAGATTCGCGATAAATGCAAGCTAAGTAAGGGGCGAATGCCGCAGAATACTCTTTGTAAAACCGAACTGCTATTCCATCCGGACCAGCAGACTTTTTCGTATTTATCTCTATCAGCAGCTTCTCTAGACCGGAAATACCTATTACTATGTCCTCCATTTCGGAATTAGTACGTTGATCAAATGATGGTACATTTGTGCGGTCCTCCTGCGTGAAAGATTTCTTAAAGGTTAAATTTAGAACTTCAGCTTTCCGTTTGCTTTCTTCTATTACTGCCCCGCAATGATCAACGAGTGACTGGATAGTGGGCTTTGACCCGCTTATCGATTTTACCTAGAACCAGATTTTTTTCGGGTTCTGAGGAAGATCTTATGCTAAGGTATGTCTGTGGTAATTATTGAATGCTTCGCGCATCGATCTTTTTATAGACACACGAGTCTCTACTAACTTTTGCCTGTCATCGTTTGCGTGTTCTTTTTTGAACAGAGTGCAACAGTCTTTGCTTTCTCAGTAGCTTTCTAACCACGGTGGATCTTTTCCATCCTTAATCGACTTTATAGGCACATATTTCTCTAACCCTTTATTTACCATTCATTTAAATTTAGTCCACAATTCCTCTACATCCATTGTACGGGAAATAAACGATGCCCATTCATTTTCTAAGTGCGATCCTAACAAAAATACGCTCCTAGCCTTCTCGACTGGTTTGTGAACTATGGTCACCATCGACGCTGTGACAATATCATGATCACTAACTCCTGTCTCTACACAGACATCGTTAATAAGGTCAGGCCTGTTTGTGGCTGTAAGGTCTAAAATATTTCCATTGTGTGTGGGTTGCCAGTTTAACTGCTCAAGACAGTTTTCAGAGGATGTGTCCAAAAGTAGCTCGCAACACTGCTTTTCTGTACCGCCTAAAATGTAACTAGAGAGGCCCCACTTTATACTCTTAAGGTTGAAGTCTCCCCTGACTAATATTACCTATGCTTTACCTGGCGTAGACTTTTTTCGAACGACTCTAAAACTTCTACAGCAGCACTAGAATTCGGTAAAAACACTCAATTATTAAGTTTACTTCTCTTAGACCTTTTATACGTGCCCAGATAACTTGACAGTTACTTTTAACCTCGAACTCAGAAGAAGCAATATCTTTGTCCACGGCTATGAACAGGCCGCGGTGGCCGAGGGGACTAAGGCGCTTCAGTCGCGGTCTGCACGGCCACTACGGTCGGGGGTTTGAATCCCCCCTCGGTCATGGATATTTGTGCCGTCCTAGTTCGTAAGTAGTTCATAAGTAGTTTGTAAGTTTAGGGACTGATGACCCCGTAGTTAAGTCCCATAAGCTTTACAAACATTTGAACAACATATGAACGGCTATGAACACTCCCCTCCAGTTGTGTCCGATCTATCTTTCTGATATACATTCCACGCCTCGCTAAATATTTCTGAACTTGCCACATCATTATTTAGCCAGCTTTCGGTGCCTAAAACTATCTGAACACAATTACTTCCATGCAGTGCGGCAAATTGTGGAACTTTGTTTTCAATGCTTTGGAAGTTTAAGGCTAAATTTTGATAGTCGAATTTTTGTGCTGAATGCGGCCTGAATTCGCTGTCTGAATGTTGACAGGCGAGTGCTCTTCAGCACTAGCCTAAAAAACCCATGTGCACTCCACAATTACTCTGCTACCCGAGTAGCTGCTTCCTTGGTGTAGTGCACCCCTGATCTCTCTAGGGGCGTCCTACAATTTCCCACCCTATAACGCAGATCCAGAAATCTGCAGCTATGACTGTCACACAGTCGGAGAAGCCTCTGGTTTAGACCCTCCATTCGGCTCCAAACCAAAGGACTACGATCAACTCTGGGAACAAAGCTACAAATCGATAGCTCTGCTTGCACCCCGCACGTGAGGACAGCAGCCTTCACCAATTCCGCCAGCCGCCCGTTGGAAGTGAGGATGTCCTCAGAACCCAGGCGACAAGCGTCATTGGTGCCGACGTGAACCACGGCTTGCAGTCGACCGCACCCCGCACCTCGACCTCCATGAAGGCAACATCTGCCCTTCATATTGGTTTTTGGCGCATTGAAGATTCATGTAAAACACATCATATTTGGTAAAATATCTTTTAACTATAAATTAAAGACATACCAATTGTAAAAGCCTTCAGAAAATCTGATCATGAATAGTAACAGCCACCACTGTCTGTTACGATGAAAAGACAAGCTATCTTCGGGTCCCACGACATCTTAAGCTGCACCCCCTCCTAATCTTACTCATGCACAAAGGTTGCTATCCCCCACATCTTTTCAAACAGTTAAATATTTGTTATAATGAAGAGTATAAATGTCATTTACCCTCAAAATCGCGACATATTTGCAAAACGTCGAAAAATATGGGGCAAGTAATAATACAAATGTTATTATTGTTCGCATATCTGTTAAAAAGGAGATTGGGTATAAAAAAATTGCTTGCAGTCGGTCTCAAACCCACTACCTTCAACAGCACAGAGCGATGCCGCTAACCACACAGCTATGCTTGCCAGGTGGAGAGTACTGACTTTATTATTATTGATGATCGGTTCTTCTGAAGGCTTTTGCATTTGAACTGTCTTTAATTTATAGTTATAAGATATTTTACCAAATATGACGTGATTCTGATGAATCTTCAATGCGCCAAAAAACAAATATGAAGGACAGATGTAGCCTTCATGGAGGATCTGCGCATTCACATGGTGAGGTACGCAGTAGGTTCAGTATCTTGTTTCAGGACATTTGTGTGTAACCACCAGAGCTCCAGTGGCCACGAGTTGGTGTCTCTACCAGCTTCAAAGCCAATGTTAAAAGCGGAGTTTCCCCTCGCCCCTCCCTGTCACGGGAGCGCTCATATGCTACCTCCGAGGGTTTCAGAAGAGAATTTGAAACTCAACCAGGCATGCGCATTGCAATGTTGCAGCAACTTCCACGTATATTAAGCGGCCACAGTATGACATACATGGTGTCTCCACAACATAAAACATTTCTCATGCGATAAACATACTTTGAATGTGCGTATAAAATGATCTGGCAGAAACACTAAATGAAGAATAATAGTTTAAAAAACACTTTTTTTTTTTTTTTTTTTTTTTTTTTTTTTTTTTTTTTTTTTTTTTTTCAAGGCGAGCTTTTTACTGGGGGTCACTGAACCAGTGAACACATAGGACACGCCGCAAACTGGTATACTGTATTCACGCAAGAGATTGGGCTTATTTAACCATTTGCATATAAATTGTCAGTTGCCTATTGAAGGCAGATATCTAATTACTGATATGGTATCTGTCGTTTCAGGATACAGTATAGACTGCCAGCAAGAGGAAATAATCGTCAGGGAGCACTACCATTGCAGTGTGTTATAAATTGAGAATATGGGCAGGTCGGGAAGCGCCTCTAGCCGTGCAGGAATAGCAGAGCGGTTCTAGGCACCTTATCAGGGATTACTGGGCTGATGCCGCCTGAGGTTCAACTGCTCCCTCCAAGTGTGTGTGACATATGTTGCCCTTAAGTTTAATTAGTTTGTAAGCCTAGGGACTGATGATCTCAATAGTTTGGTCCAATAGATTTACAAACATTTGAAGCATATCTGGATATCACCCACTATACACTATCCCCCAGCCTTCCCACTTTATTCAACATGCTTGTAACAGAGCGAACATCTCGGAGTTAAAACTATGAAATTTATTCCTCCTATCAGCCCTAATCATCTTCCCTCTCTTTCCCCCATTGCACATACAAATATATACAGACGGAAAACCTCTGTAAGGCTCGGTCCCACGCTCAAGGATGCGGGGCGGGGGGTGCTGAAGCAGATCCGTAAGATGTCCCATGATGGCGTTGCGGTCAGAAGCAGCCCTTTAAACTGCCCAGAGCAGGCGGCAGGTAGCGGCTGTCCCCACCACCACCTCCCCTTAAACGCCAGCAAGCCGGACATAGTCTTGGCCTCGTGGCAGGCGGCATGAGCTCTCCCCTCAGCCTCCCCTCCACGCTACCCTCTGACGTGCAAGAGGCATCCTCAGAAGTGCCTCTAGTGTGGTCTACCGGTACTAAGCCAGGGAACCGCCTGACACCTGCTAGCATCTTATGGAACTACAAGGGGAGCATAGGACAGTGGTTTAGGGGGGAATGCTTCTCTGTATATGTTACTCTGTGCCCATAGATACAATGTCTCCTTTCCCCCATCTCTCCCTCTCCCTACCCCCACTTGGCATCTTCCCCCTCATTCCTCCAGCCTTTCTCCCGAGAGTCTTTGTGCTCCAACCCCGCCCATAGCTCTCCTCACCCCATCCACTGCCATGATTCCGTCCCCCCCCCCCCTCCCCAATGTGAGGGACCCTTCAGCTCAGTGTTGTATCATCAGTGACAGTGCTTCGTATGTTGTGCAGTGCTTCATCAGTGCGTTGCAACCGCCCTACCGGCAGAACAAATGTTGCCAGTGTGTTTTAACCTGAGTTTCTGTTGTTATTCTGTGCCATGTGTTTGTCTTACTATATGTATTTCACTGCCACCACGCCCTTTATAATTTTTAAACATTCTGTTAAACTCCATTTCTTGTTGTTTTTAAACTTCTCCATTTGTCTCCATGTTTATTTTTACATTCGCTCATTTCATCTCCATCTCTATTTTATATCTACTTGTTCACTGTAAAAATCTATTGACCAAAGAGCGGCGTACTAAGCCACTACTGGCCTGCAAAAAATAAAAAATAAAATAAAAAACTCGACTAGTTTCGTTTCATCGTTTTGCAATTCTCAAGTCTCGATTGCTGTCACTCCAAGACATTATCTGTGACAACAAACGAGACCTGAGAATGGCAAAACTCCAAAGTGAGCTTCATCGTCATTAAATAATATACAAATAAAAAATGTGCAGCACAACTTAAGGAATAAATACTTAATGCGTCATTATTATTATTAATAGCAGCAGCAGTATTAGTGGCAGTAGTAATAGTAGTTTGCATTTAAAACAAAGGAAAGGGGATTTTCCAATATGTTTCCTGGCCTGCCCAGAATTTAAACCTATGATCTGCTACAATTAGGATTACAGCAAATTTTTGTGATAAACATCTCAGCAAATTAGCTTACTATGCCTATTTTCATTTATATGACAAGATATTTTGGGGTAATTCATCACTGAGCAAAATAGTATCCATTACAAAAAAAAGCATATAATTATAATAATCCTGCAGATCCTTATTATTTTAAGGATCTACGGCTCTTCACAGTGGGTTCATTATATATTACATATTAACATATGGAATTTGTTATTAATAACCCAACCCAATTCAAAAGTAATAGCAGTGTGCATAGCTACAGCACTAGAAAAAAGGATGATCAACAATGTACAAAGTGTAATTCAACCTTGGCACAGAAGGGGTGAATTATACTGCCACAAAAGTCCTTGGCCACTCACCAAATTACATCAAACGTCTGACAGGTAACCAACCAGCATTTACAAACAAATTCAAATAATATAAGAATGACAACTCCTATTATGTACAATTTTATAATATTAAAATTTCTCTGTAAAAATTCATCTACTGAATAGGAGTTGTCATTCATATATATGTATACTGTGTGTGTGTGAATAAGTAAATTCTCAACTGAGATGAAATATACTCTTTGGAGTCAGTGTTTTGTGAGACATATTTGTTCCAAGTCTGAGTTTTCGTCTTGTTTATGTAAGTTGAAGTTTTAGGTTTTGGAATAAAGTGTGAGTAAAGAATTACTCTACATAATTGGTGACCCCAAGAAGAAAATAGTAAACGCACAATAATAACTGTCTCGTTTAGAGCGCGTTAATAGCAATGGAAGACGCGGAGAAATCGTTTCTCGCAATTCAAGAGGAGATTCAGCAATTACAGCGGCAGATAGAAGTTCTGGAAGTTTCTACGCCAAGCAATGATGATAGCTCAGCCACAATGAACTTACCAAGTGCGGCGATATCTTCTGTGCCGCAAACGCATGCACGAATGGAAGACCGCTAACAAAACGTTTCATTAACGCTGTTCGCACCGCGGTTAATGTTACCAGCCCCTCATTTCGCCAGCGCAGCCGGAAATATGGCTCACAGTTTTAGAAAATATCTTCACAGAGCAGAAAATTGCAGACGACCAAGAACAGTTTACGTTAGCCGTCAACAATTTACATGAGAGGGCTACAGCCTTGGTCTCTGATATTATTCAACAACTTTCACGCCAACGCGCCTACCACGCTTTCAAGACGGAGTCGATCACTCGTTGTACCAAGATACCTGCACAAAAGCTCACACAGTTGTTATATCATGAGGGAAGAGGCAATAGAACACCATCAGAGTGCTGGTGACACTTACGGTCCATGGTGGAGGTTAACGTAGTTTCAAACGAGTTGTTGCTCTACATCAGGCAACAACAACTGCCTTTGGAAGTGCAGTTAACCCTAATAGCACATGAAGGTCAATGCTTGGATAAATTGATACGGGTAGCTGATCGCGCACACGTCACTGTGGGCTCAGAAGCAGTAGCGTCCTTAACACCAACAAATACTGAGGACGCACGAAGTAACCAGGTTTTAGAGGTGACAGATAAACATACGCAACGTTGCGTTGCAACATCCAGTCGACGAACTCCGAATTTATCAAGAGCGCAACAAGATTTACAAACAACGTTGGAAAATTTGCCCGACCTGTCGCAGGCATTAGAGCGTCGGATGAAGACAGACAGATGGCCGCGGACACGACGTTCCGCTTATCTATCAGCTCAGAAACTCACCGAAGTTCAAGAGGACAATTTCGGTATCTGCTGGTACCATAGACGGTTTTGACCATAGGCTACGAAGTGCACGAAGCCGTGTAGTTACCCTAATGGCAAGGGCGGCCCACAATAGGCGCCATGGGTCGTGTCATCTCCAAACGGCGCCGACGACGTGGGAAACACCGCTTAGTGACTGTTATCAGAGAACCCGGCTCAACAGTAATGTACCTACAGAACATGCTAAACCTTGTGATCCTCAGACTGAACGAGCGCTTGAACAGAACTGTGTGAGTAAATCGTAGAGATTGTACATAACTGACAGTCTGGTTTAGTCTTTCTGGTGGACACTGGTTCAGAAGTTAGCACTCTTCCGACATCTTTTACACCTGACACATCAGCAACGGAACCCTTAAAACTGCCAACTGTCAATTAATCTAGAATCAAGACACTAGGCAGCAAGTAGTTGATAATCGACTATGGTTTTGACACTGCTTTCAAGTGGACTTTTGTAGTGGCAGACATTTCCACACCTATCTTGGGAGCAGATTTTCTAGCTCATTTTGCGCTGTTTGTGGATTTGTCTTTAGGCCGGCTTACGAGTAAAGACAACAGTAATGGAGTCAACGGAGTAATATATAGTGCTACAGACAAGACAATACGTCATATCAGAAATTAGCAGCAACAGCCACTCTTACACAGTGTAAAACATAAGACACTGCACTATATAGTACAATTACAGGACCGTCGATCGCGCGACGTGTCCGTAGAATTTCGACAGATAAGCTTTTGGAAATTAATACAGTTTTCGAAAATATGCTGAATGCTGGTATCATACGATGATCTGACAGTGCCTGGGCAGCTCCACTCCATTTGCCGAAGAAAAAAGATAGTTCATGGCGTCCTTGCGACTATTATCGTGGGTTAAATACCAGAACGATTCCTGACAAATATCCTATCCCCCATATTTATGATTTCACATATGAATTGGCGGGCACAACAATTTTTACAGTCTTGAATTGCCGGAAACCATATAATCATATTCCTGTAGCACCAATAGACATACCTAAAACAGCAGTTACTACGCCGTTTGGTCTTTTCGAGTTCTTCCGGGCGTCTTTTGGGCTCAAAAATGCAGCCCAGACAAGGCAACGATTTATCGATGAAGTGCTGCAGGGATTGCCTTCCGTCTTTGCGTATCTGGACGACATTTTAGTATTCTCTGCCGATGCACAATCACAGGCCAAATATGTAGTTGAGGTACGACAAAACTTAGAAGACTATGGTGTGGTGCTGAATGAAGAAAAGTGTATTATAGGTAAAAGTGAAGTGATCTTCCTTCGACATAAGGTATCACGTAATGGAATCTCTCTCTTTCCAGAAAAAATTTGCTGCACTGCAGGAACTGTCACGTCCAAAGACTTACCGACAACTTAGACGTCTATTAGGAATGATATATTTTTATTGTCGTCATTTACCAGGCACAGCAGCTATCCAAGCTCCGCTTACAGATGCATTTGCTGGACGCTACACAAGAGGGAAACGTTTGCTCATGCGAACACCCAGTTTGGACATTGCTTTCTGAGCTCTGAAGGACAGTTTTGTAACAAGCAGTGTCATTTTCACACCCGGTATTGGATGCGCAATTAGCAATGGCAGTTGATACGAGCCAAACAGCGATCGGGACAGCATTACATCACAAAGTCAACGATTGTTGGCAGCCACTAGGCTTCTTTTCAAAAAACTACTGCCATGGCAGACAAACTGGAGTGCCTACGATACGGAACTACTGGCTATTTATAAGAGTGTGAAACACTTCCGTCCCCATGTCGAATCCCATCCAGTAACAATATATACAGATCACAAACCAATTGTACCAGCCTTCCAAAGTGATAAGTGCTCACCCCAACAGCTGAGATACATTGAATTTGTTTGCCAATTAACTACAGATGTGCGACATATTCTTGGTTCAGAAAACATAGTGGCTGACTATTTCTCCCATGCATGCGAAATATTTACAATATTAAATTATGAAGACCTCGCAAAAGCTCAGAAGACAGATCATCAACTTCAAGAACTACTGAGGGATAGGTCATCAAGCCTGCAGTTACAACAAGTTATGATGTGATGTTTCTCAAAATCTCTTGCGCCTCATGTCCCACCACAATTTCTTAAGGTAGTGTTTAACAGTGTGCACAATCTCGCACAGCCAGGGGCAAACACCTCAGTGAAAATGATAACATAATGTTTTGTCTGGCTATCAATTAAGACAGACATCCATAGTGGTCCTGCACTTGCCTTCACTGTCAGCAGTGTAAGGTGGGATGTCAATGTACATCCTGAGGTGGGACAGTTTTCAGGCGTACCACCAAGATTCGGTCATATTCATCTCGATATCGTAGGTCCTCTACCAGTTTCTGACGGTTTCCGATACTTGCTCACAATGGTGGATAAATGCACAAGATTTTCTGAAGCCATACCACCCTTAGACATGTCAGCTGAGACATTAGCAAAGTCATTCGTCACGCACTGGTTGTCACGTTTCGGTTGTTCAAAATTTTCAAATGTTTGTAAATCTATCGGACCAAACTGCATGGTCATTAGTCCGTAGCTTACAAACTAATTAAACTAAGGTAAACTAACCTAAGGACAACACACACACCCATCACCTAGGGTGGGCTCGAACCTCCGACGGCGAGAAACAGCGCGCTCCACTGTGAGGCGCCTTAGACCGCTCAGCGGAATACTATCCTTAAAGTACCATGTTGTGTGCGACCATGCGACCACAGTGAATTACATAGAAATCACAAAAAGAGATTAATTTAGAAAAAGCAAGTAAAGCACATGTGAGAAATCATATAGAAGAACACTAGTATCAGTAAAAGCATGGCTGAAAGCCGAAGTAATGACCATTATGAAAGCACATTGTGCAATCGGTCATACCAAGATAGAAAATATGGAATCAACCAAGAAATTTCGAGAAGCCGACACCACATGAAAACGTTAGTTAAAACAAAAAGAAAATTCAAACATACTAAGTTTACACAAAGGCTGAATGCCACACATGTGAATTCTAACTTGAGAAAACCGGACACGAAATCATCACCGGAATAAAATGCAACTACTAAATTTACACTGAATCACTCGTGTTCTTCAAATTAAGAAACACTTTGCCTCGCATAGTGAAAGACTTACTCAAGAAAACTATCACTGATAAACCAAGACTGCCTGGTCATGAACAAAGTAAAGTTCTAACAGCATGCCATCCCCTCAACATGATTCGACGATATATTCACTTTAGCAGTTGCGGCAAGAGTGGAGCCTCAGGCTATGAGTAGTATAGCTGTGGGCATTGAAGCCCACTGAGATTCTACCCATGATGCATTGCGTGAGTACCGCTACCCCCACCCCTCCTCCCTCGGCCAATTTCCGGACCGCAGATCAAAGGATTCCGCCACAGGATGATTGATAGGTCTTCCCGGAAGAACGAAAGACGATTCACAGTTTACATTTAGGTCCTTTTGATGGTCATCAACGCTACTTGTCCGATCGCTAATCAAAGGACGCCGCCATAACGCACTTAAGGATGATAGACAGGTTGCAACACCTCCCTCGGCCACACACGACACCCCCCTCCACCCTCGGCGCCGCCGCCAGACAGGAGGCACCTCCGACAGGTCCAGACCTGTAGACCCCTCGACATGTCTGTACTCGCACTCTCTCCCACACACCTTGCCGATACCACCACCACAACCCGCTCGGCCGATTGCCGGACCGCCTCCTCCATCGCCGCCGCCGACAGATGCTACCCCCATCCTCCTCCACGCTTGCGACCGCTTCTCAAAGGACGCCGCCACCCGCCCTACCCACGAGAACAAACAATACCGCGACGATTGTCTTGACCGCATCGACACCACCCCCGCCAGCCGACCCATGCGCCCAGGACAGGGGCGTACTGCTCTCTTTTTACTGCGACCACGCCCCGCCAGGTCAGCAGCAGCCAATTAAATTGCTTATTTACTATTAAGCGCGCCGCAGCGATCCGTACGCCAGATCTCGATTTATGTAACAATAATTTCCGCCGTTTATTATTATTATTCTCGGAAAAAAATAAAGCTAAAGGATGTGACCTGGAGGCTTCTGCGACCATCCTTTATATATATATATATATATATATTTTCTAAAACGACACCTTTTGGGAGTTGCGGCGGATGTGTGTCTTCGCTATAGCCGGGAGTTCCTCCCAGCTGTTGCGCTTCGGGACTCGCCACCGTCGCGTTGTCATACGCAGGATTAGATTCTACGCACCTGTCTCTATACCACAAGTCCGAAGAACGCATCTAGAATCTCGCCTATATGGAGGTTATTTACTATTTGGCCTGGAAATATCAGTCAAAACCATAATTTGGAGAACGTCCTGGAGTCTTACTAGGGGATAATCCGCTGGTTGTGGTGTGAATTTTGTGATCCGTGACCCGATTTACCCTAAAAAGAGAGATAGAGGTCTATTTGCTGCATTTGAGCACTTACTTCGTCGTTGGGTCGAGAACATGGGTATTACAATATACGATTACCGGATGGAGAGTGTTTTTGATCTTGTGCAAGACTCTTTAAGTTTTTTTAAACGGTATCTGCAAAGTGTTTCTCCATCATGTGTGTGTGTGGGGGGGGGGGGGGGGCGAATAACAAACATCTGGGACAACAGATGCTTTGTACTGTTTAATAGTGTCGTGCAATTTGTGTACTGGGGTAATAAAAATACCCGAAAATTGATCGGTGTACAGGGTAAACCTTCCAGATCGATAAAATCTTATACGTTACGTTCTAACAGCTTTTAGTTTCCATTGTCTACCTGTAAATTAGGTGGAGATTCGTAATACTGACAGCGGCAAAGACGATATAAGTAGTACACTTAAAAGCTACATTAAAGCAGGGGAAACATACTTCTCCCAATCCAGAACATTGTTCTCCACATTGCCTCCAGATATAGATATTGCCGAATTAGGTCTGGTACCTACAATGTCACTCTGCAAGTCCAGCGAAAAGAGTAAATGTATCACACAGGCTTAAGCCAGCCCCCATTAAAGAAATTATATCGCTACGTGCAGTTAATGTTTTATTTGCGCGAAAAGAAAACTGGAAATGGCGGATATCGAGACCAAGAGAAGGAAGCTAGAATATTTGACTAAAGCAACTGCCATAAAGGACGAGTACAAACTAATGCTGGAGAAAGACGAAGCTATAGCATATGTGTAAACCCGGCTTAAACAGAGGGTGTGGAGAAATCTGGTTACGGCTAAGACTTATAAAATATTTGATTTTTACAGTAAACAGTCAGGGAGATTGGTCACGCGTCGGTGTACTGTCCGAAAAACGTATTGCATTATCGTTTGGAGAAGGGACTACATTGCATCCAAATGTGGAGGCCTGGGAACAGTCATTTGCAGAGTAAAAAAAAAACGGATGGAATAACAAGCAATCGTTTGCAATAATCGTAAAACCTAGTGCTCCATACAGAAATTACCACAGGAGTTGGTAACGTACAGACATAGGGACGCATATTGATATACAGGAAATAATGGGAAAAGTTAAAATACACGATTGTTCTCGTCTAGAAGCATTGTCCGAAGGTGCAGAGCTGTAAAGGAGTTGGAATGCAGGAGGAAACGAAGATACGTAATGGAGTTCGAGAACATACCTTCCCTCTACCTTTCGAACTTCTGGCTGGAACGGTAATAGGAGACGCCGATGTGGATCTAAAACTACGAGTTAAAAAAATTACAGCGGAGGAAATTAAAGTTACACATAACAAGAATAATAAAGAACGATTTGTATTCTGTGTCTAGCTTCTCGAGTAGAAAGTTTCGGTCTTACAGGGTTTAGGAGAAGATACCAGAAGACAGGTTGCTTGTTACCAGAGAGCAGAAACTCCCTCGCTAAAGTATCTGTTAGGGAGGTGTAATTCTATGTTGTTCTATTCTACAGGTAAGCAAAGCGTTCGTTTAAATCGACGTTGCTCGGTACATTGCTGCATGGAGTGGGGTTTGACTTATTGCACATTGGTTCATTTTGTATAAACTTCGTTCTTCTTCTTATCGAATTTCTAAAAAAAAACTATGTTTCGTTTCTGTAAGAGCTACATCGCAAGTTTGCGTTCATCCTACTATCTGTATATGTATCTGCGTATAAAAGTTATAATGACAGCTCGTACGGTAAAAACATCGCTTGTGTCAGTTGCGAGGAAATGTTGAGGTATTTTGTCGGTAATACGTATGTGTGCGGTTGTCTCTTTATGGGATGATTGTGTATTAAGAGCTATGGTATAGCTGCAGCATTTCGATCGTTTTTTATTCTTATGTCTGTTGTTACAATCAATGTAAATCTATCTTCGCGAAAATAGGTCTCTTGTATTCGGAATCTGGTGCGGCCGGGAAAAATTAAACCGAAAACTTCTCCAGGTCAGGTGCGAGCGTGGACAGGTATGTTTACATGTATAGGACGTATACACGCTCCAAACCGGAGTCTACGATGAGTCAACAGGTCCGCACTCACCTACAGCCATAAATAACATGGAATGCGAGTATGCATGCTAGCTTGCGCGAAGTATCTATTTCGAACTGTTTAGTCGTGCGATACGATGCAACGCAGATGTGATCCACAATTGTGGAAATACATATAGATACTTAGTAGCATGGATGTGGGGCATTTATATCTTCTTTTAGCTGTGTTTACGAATGGACGTCTCTCGGTAGCGTATCGGAGATGATTGCAGTGGTAAATTAATGTTCTTTGGTCGATAAGCATCGAGTTAGAGCATTAATTACTTACGTTGGGGGTGCATTTACTCGTATGTTTACTCTCTAAAGGATTGCTCTAGGAGGTCGTTAAAAAATCTGGTGTTGCATTAGTTCGAAATGGTGTAGACTATTTTGCGTTGCTGCTTGTAAGGATTATAAGAACTTGGCTTGGATCTAGATCTTTTCTTGTTAGCTGTTCTGTGCGTGTGCACGTCGCTCATTTTTTTACACTGTGTTACAGATGTTTATCGAGAGTAATAATTTGTCAGAAGGAGTGGAATACGATGGTGGTTTGTGCGCGAATGCTCGAGGTATATAGTCTATTGGCTGATAGAAAGCGTTCCAGAAATATTGTCTGCCGGGCTATGCATTGCAAACAAAGTTGTGGTTGGATGTTAGGGACGGGTCAAGCAACCAACGTAGTTATTGGGTGGAGAGAGAGAGAGAGAGCTCGAAACATTATTAAAACGCTGTGTGTCTGGGAGATCTTGTCTGTTACAGATCACGGCTATAACACCATCTATGGTAACTTGTTTAGAGTTGTGCTGGGCTAGTGACGGATGTAAGGATAGCTCTGTCTGGGTTGTTACGAACATATACATAGCTTGCAGCATGCTAGTTGCGACAAAAAACGAATTGGAATGGCTAGATTCGTTTGTTGTTGTAGGTTCGTGTCGACTGCGGGTGTACTTCTGTCACTGTGTTGGAAATGTTTGGCGCTTACAGAGAGTGTTGTAGGCTAGATGGGACGGAATTTAAGTAAAAAGTGTTGATCTACCCTAAATATATACGTCACGGTAAAGCTCTAAGGAAAACCGACTTTGGTGGTGCAGTGATCTTTCGTCGAAGCATCGCCTGTTTAATCGTATGCTAGTGTTGTCTACTCTACGGCTGGTGTGCATTACGTTACGTAGCGGATGTGCCTGCTGCGGTAAATCATAATTCTTTCGTCGAAAATCAACGTGTGTTATAAAACTCTGTTTGGTAACTTAAAGTGCGCTAGTTGTAGTCAATGGAGTGCGTGTGTGTGTAGTAAATTCAGCAAGTTCGATACTGCAAACGCTGGAGATAAGACGAGGTTACTATTTATGGAATACATGGGGGAAATATGTAAGTCCTGTGGGTATATATCTTATAAACTGCAGCTAATCGATGTTTTTTAATGGAGGCTCTCCCATCTATACTACAGCAGCAGCTTCGTGTTGATGGCTTCTATCTCCTGGATTTTTGGACAACACTTTAATCGAGTGGCGTTCGTATCCGAGCATGACTTTCGGATGGAAGGAGCAATATCAAAGTGGTTGCGGGCGAGGAAACGACTGCTTAACGTGGTTGGCGTCGAATTGTAGAACCAAAATAAATTTGTCACGAGCCCTGGTGTAAGCAAAGATATCGATTTTATCAAGAGTCCAGGCAGTTGATTGTTAGGACTTTTATTTTTTCGCTGGGGCGAGAAGACGGTATTACCAGGATGGAGGATTGTGCAAGAAGATTGTTTAAGTGTTCTAAAAGAGAAGATACGGTGTTTACAAAGTGCGCCGTTGTACTATGCAAACGCTTTTAGATTTGATTACTTGGGTATTAAGAGTACCAGAAAATTGACCACTCTCTCGGACATTATGTTTCAACTGTAAATTACTTGTAGAGTCGAGCAAGGAGCTAGATTTTTTTTAGCATTCCAGGACTTTATTATCCACAGACGTAGATATCGTCTACGTTATTCCACAAGTCCTAAGAAGAAGAAGGGTAAACGAAAACTGGGTTATATGGCGAAGACACAGGCTTTAAAAAGGAGGCTATTGCATATGTGCAAGCCCGGTTTAAACAGATAGTGTGGGGAGAAATATTTGCTTTTACAGTAAACAGTCGGGGGGATTGGTCTCACATCGTTGTATTGACCGAAATTAGCGGAACACACGACAAGCGTGTTTGTACTTTGTGTGACTCCCATCCATTCCTTAGAGAGCAGATTATGATCGATGTATGCGGGCGTTGGTTGCGATATAAGTGTTTGCAAACTCAGTTGTACTGTAACAAAAAATAAATAAATAAATAAATAAATAAATGTAAACACTCCATGTCCTATATAGGATCATGTGTTGCTGTGTGTAGGTTAGCATCTTCGTTTGCGGTAGACATCTACTTGTAATTAAAATAATAATTTTTAGTTCGGGTTAGTGGACTGCACAAGAAAGGAACATGGAGTAGGAATTTTGTGGGTAAAGGGCGGGTCGAGCTGGAAATCTGTGTTGCATTGGGCAGGTAACCTCGGTTCTGTGGTTGCTGTATTGTCGAATAAGGGTGTTGTTAGGCCAATAATTTCGAAAAGTTTTAGTGTAGACGGTCGGAATCGGTAAATTATTTTACGCATTTTTCTTTTATTTCGACTCTCCATTGCACAATAGGGATTAAATGTCTTCTGGGGCGCTGGAATATCGGTGTCAGATAAATGTAGTTTGCATCGTAACAGGACATAGAGATTCCATAGATGGGATGTGTACTGCTGTAGCAAGGAAATAAGAGGTAAAATTAAAGTCCCGAATTCTCGGAATGCGCAGTTATACCTCGATCTAAGAAGGAAGCGTAACAGGGCAAGATCGCTAAAGAGAGAGAGCAACTTTCGGCAACTTTCGGCATGGCTCAGCTCCATTAAACAAATGCATTGCGAGCTATCGTTGTCAGAGTGGTGCATCTGCGTAGAAGGTTTTGATCATTTGGAGATGTAACTTAGGTGTTTTTGTTTAAACACTTAGCATATGTTTCTTTTATGTAGCCTGCCGAGAGAGCGCTCTGCGTTCTGGACGATTGTCAACGGTGCTTGCAGATGTATATTTAGAGACGTTGTGCTAGATGTCATTGACGATTTTCGTTAATTGGAATTTTTGTATAAATAATATGCCGTCTTCTGCTGCTGCTGTTGCTGTTTTATCGAAAGCGTGGTTGGCATACAAGTTACATTCCGTTCGATGGCTGTTGCTTGCATCGTCTAAACGAGGAGATACATTTATAGATCTAAGGTTGCGGTCGTGTTCCGAAACGGACCATTTCCTTTCTATTGGTTAGAATTGTTTTTGTATATCAAAAGAGTATATGTTAAGATGGATACGTAAGTTTGTGGCGTTCGTTACCGTAACCTGCGCTATTATTATTATTAAACACGTCTGTCGGCTGTAGTCTATGCGAAGAGCATGGAGAGAGATGGGAGTGTAAATTCTTACTTGCAAATTTTGCATACGAGTTTTAATATTTTACTACTACATGCTGTAGTATACGAGACCAACTAAGCATTTCTGTTCCAAATTGTTTTTTAGCATTACACCGAATTCTTGTTAAATATACATACAACGAACACTATGGTAGCTTTATTTTTTTCCGAGAATAATAATAATAAACGGCGGAAATTGTTGTTACATAAATCGAGATCTGGCGTCAGGATCGCTGCGGCGCGCTTAATAATAAATAAGCAATTTAATTGGCTGCTGACTTGGAGGGTCGCGGTCGCAGTAAAAAGAGAGCAGTACGCCCCTGTCCTGGGCGCCGGGGTCGGCTGGCGGGGGTGGTGTCGATGCGGTCAAGACAATCGTCGCGGTATTGTTTGTTCTCGTGGGTAGGGCGGGTGGCGGCGTCCTTTGAGAAGCGGTCGCAAGCGTGGAGGAGGATGGGGGTAGCATCTATCGGTGGCGGCGATGGAGGCGGCGGTCCGGCAATCGGCCGAGCGGGTTGTGGTGGTGGTATCGGCCAGGTGTGTGGGAGAGAGTGCGAGTACAGACATGTCGAGGGGTCTACAGGTCTGGACCTGTCGGAGGTGCCGCCTGTCTGGCGGCGGCGCAGAGGGTGGAGGGGGGCGTTGTGTGTGGCCGAGGGAGGTGTTGCAACCTGTCTCTCATCCTTAAGTGCGTTATGGCGGCGTTCTTTGATTAGCGGTCGGACAAGTAGCGTTGATGACCATCAAAAGGACCTAAATGTAAACTGTGAATCGTCTTTCGTTCTTCCGGGAAGACCTATCAATCATCCTGTGGCGGAATCCTTTGATCTGCGGACCGGCAATTGGCCGAGGGAGGAGGGGTGTGGGTAGTGGTACTCGCGCAATGCATCATGGGTAGAACCTCAGTGGGCTTCAATGCCCACAGCTATACTACTGCTATGTGCAAAGCCTTCCCCTCCATGCACCGGATGTAGGGCGCGCTCAAAAGCGATGCAGAGTGCATTCAGAGCCTACTGTCTACCAACCCTCGCTACCTGAAGAATATAATACCCTCTACTAGAACTCCAGAGAGGTCTCTTTTGTCACCTCTTTCGTCCATGATTATGTTGGTACCACACTAAGAACAGGCCACCTCGCCATCTTGCCAAGTAAGCTTGTCTCTGTCCACCCAGCAGACAGCAGTGCAGTCGGCATACGAAGCCATGCGTTCTTACCTAAAGTAAATGAGGCCTAAACTGTGAGGTGGTGACTGTAAGCCATTGCGCGGCAGTCAGTCAATATTAAAAGCAACCTTCCACATTCATATGAACACACAAGTTCAATCAGATTTGTGGAAATATGGGCATCAATCATTAATAAAGGAATAAAATAATTGACATACAAATAGAGATTATTAATGGCGGAGAAACACTTTAGAGTAATGAATAACACAAAATGGAACATGACCGCACATTTAGTGGATGAGTTTCATCACCTTTCCCTTAGGGGCGATAAATAGTCTGGAACCGATCCAGTTATACTGGATTGGATCCATATTAAAATCATGTACACAAGGCATTTGAAAAAAAGGTATCTATTCTGGGCAACCATGGGCATCCTGTGTCAAAAAATGGTAAATTAAGAATTATTTAAATAACATAAGAAACATTTTAAATTATTTAAATAAAATTTTAAAATAGTAAAGAAGTTGGTGCAAAAAATGCTGGTCAGTGATTTTGGAGGGTGACAATAGATGCATAAACAAAAATTCATAGATTTATACAATTTACAAAAAATTTTCTTGGAGGATAAATAAGACAATCTTGATAAGCTTTTCACTCCTGGGAGTGTCTTTAAAAGAATCAAGTTCGATTAACTATGGTGTGTGTTCACTTTCTTGTAGCAATTTTATGATTAAATATTCGCCACACAGTTCGATAAAAACCTAGGGGCATCGACAGGGAGGAAGTACTTTTGGGATAACTGGATGGAAACTACAACCCGCACTTATTTACTACTTCCAAGTTGTCGTTCAGTGTCCATGCTCGAAGTTGATTGTCCATCTTTCTAGCTCCAGGTGCATCTCGCCTCACCAACGTCTCTTCCTCGCTGACCACAGCGCCAGTATCAGTCATCATCTTGCATTAGGCTCAGAGGAAGAGGAATTTTGTGAGCACCCCTAATGGCGAGCGATCGCAAGAGGTAGTGCCATGCTTTCGTGGCTTAGGATTTGTGAGGTTCTGACATCCAAGCAAGAATTCCTATGTGCCGAAGCATGGAAGTGTGTTAAGCAAGAGGGTTCATTTAAATCTTCTGTCTCTCGCTAAGTCACACAAGTGCGGAGATGAATGTTGGGGCGAACCCAAAATAATGTTTCCCACTGTCAGTGACCAAATAGGAGATTGGTAAGATCACTAGAAAGCTTGGAGAAGTAAGGTGGGCATTGCCATGGCATCGATGTCCTAATACTTGCAGCA
Source organism: Locusta migratoria (assembly GCA_026315105.1). Classification (NCBI taxonomy): domain Eukaryota; kingdom Metazoa; phylum Arthropoda; class Insecta; order Orthoptera; family Acrididae; genus Locusta; species Locusta migratoria. The sequence continues at coordinate 766,390,964 of CM048744.1, read as the reverse complement.
ACTGGACTGGTTATGACAGACGCCAGACAACTGTGTAGTGCCTCTGCTGCTCTCGTTGAATGGCGTGTAGCATGGTGTGTGATGGTGCCGGACCTGTGCCCTCTTCACCTCCTAGAGTGGTCCAGCTGCAGACGACAGCTGCATCAGATGGTAGTTGCCCATCGCATCGTCCGTGCCCTCCACCATGGAGCATGCGTGGCGAGGCACACAAGTCCCTCCCCCCTTGGCGGGGACAGGACGAGTGCCGTCGGGCACCCGCTGTCTGGCGGGTGCACGGAAGTGTGTCAGGGTTGCTGCTCGGCGACCTTGTGAAGTAGGAGGCGGGATTCCCATGCCCCCTGGTTCTCGCTGACAGTGCGGCTGCCGGGGTCGCCATCCCTCACTTCTGGCAGCAGAGTGGCGACACAGACAAATATACACAGATGGGAAACCTCCGTAAGGGCCCAGTCCTATGCTCAGGGGTGTGGGGAAGGGGATTCTGAAGCAGTTCTGTAAGATGTCCCATGATGGCGCTGCAGTAAGAAGCAGCCCTTTAAACTGGCTAGAGCAGGCGGCAGGTAGCGGCTGTCCCCACCACCACCTCCCCTCAAACGCCGGCACACCGGACACAGCTGTGGCCTCGTGGCAGGCAGCACGAGCTCTCCCCTCAGCCTCCCCTCCACGCTACCCTCAGGAGTGCCTCTAATGTGGTCTACCAGTACTAAGCCAGGGAACCGCCTGACACCTGCTAACATCTTACGGAACTACGAGGGGAGCGTAGGACTGTGGTTTAGGGGGGGCTGCTTCTCTGTATATGTTACTCTATGATGGCGTGCACGAACTCTTTCCTTGGCACTTATTGAACACTTCAATTGCTCATGACATTTCGTTGTCCAGAGGTGTTCATGACGCTGGTATAACGTAGTCACATCAACATAGAAATATAAAATTACATAGATAATATATAAACAAATAATTGAGAGCATTAAAGCAAATTACAAAACTTTAAATAAAGTAGACTACTTGGGTGGTTTAGAAAACGTGGCCCAATACAATCAAAGAAATGTTTTAACATTTGAGAAATGTTTAAGAAATTACATAGTACAATCACAGGGACTTAAACAACGCTAATTTATTTACGTCGATGCTGTGGCCACAATATTTTCAGAGACACGGTCACAGTCACACACGTAAGGAGGCGCAAGCAGCAAAACGTTGGAAAGAAGCAGATTCCAGAAGCAGGGTGGTGCGGTGTGGCACGGCTACATAGTATGAAATCAAATTAGATTGACCTGCCAGCGCTGCTGTAATGTATAATGCAAACTAAATGTTGGGCCCATCGCTACATTCAGGTTATCTATTGGCTACTATTTAGTTTCCGATCACTGGATTGCTCCTGGATCTCTGGCGAGCACCTGTAGAATCTTTATAGAACCGAAGACGAGTTTCGTGCAATTAGTGGCACTTCACTCGCTTACTGTCCATTCTGAACAGCAGCGTCAGTATGTGATGACTGCACTAGTGGTTACTCGATTCCTTAAAACATTCTATAGATAAAATCTTAAAATACACAAAAGCATAAATTCTCGTTAGTAAGCTCTGTACTAAAATCAATAAATGAATAAATTGACATCCTAATCCTATACTCTGAGAAAATAAAAAACAAGACATGAAAATACATAGCACCTGTAACAATAATGAAAATAAAACACAGTTGATTAAGTCAAACATACAAATCACAATCTGATTGTAAAAACATAAATCAAGACACACACACTAGTGATTAGATGGCCTTGTTCAAGGCTTACCATTAAAAAGCATAAGCATCATAAAAATTAAAAACATGTCACCTGGGTTCCAGCTAAAATTTACAAAAGGAAATCATTTTAGAGTACATATTCCTAATTTATACTACTTATGGTGTTCCAAATTCGGGCAATCGTCTCGCGCTCTGGTCGCATTAATCATGGGCTCGTCATTGTACACCGGACTGTGTACTTTTTCCCATCAACAAAATACAAGTGGGTCTGGTAAGCTAGATCTTCAGGACGCCCTTCTCACCTGTTATATTGCATCAAACACAGTTTCCTGTATAATACAACTGGCAAATTCCGTCAGGGATGCACACAGTTAAGCCTGTCATGTTAAAGCTTGCGTTACGGATTCTTGATTTATTGGTAAATTAGATACGCCACCCACTTGGTATTACAAACCCTTGTCCCAAGGACACACAACATATTCCTTAATACCTTCTTCACTTCACCAAGTGCTAACGCGTTTCTATCCGGGAGGTGGCACTGTTTATGGCGACTTACAAAAGGAAACACATCGGCGATTTCAAGAACACAGGGCGCACACATACTCGCTGTGGCAGTACAAATTATCGCCCTCCCTGCCCTGGAGGAAACATGCCTTTCCCATTCACTCACTGACGGTACTGGTCATCAATACAGCCTAAAGCATTAAATCCACGTAGCACAGCTGAAAGGAAAGGTACACTCTAAAATATTACACTTTATTTTTGGTACTAGTTGTACTTAGATATCATATCTGGTGCAGCAGTTGAACAACACGCACGAACGACTGAAAATTAAACCAAATTTACTCGTTACTCAGGCGCTCCATGGTAAAGTAGCGATCAAACAGCTGTTTAGCGGAGCCGACATTACCGACGGTGCCACATCTAGGAGCGCGCACTGAATCAGCAGGCCTAATGCGTCAGCTGATTGTACTGAACTCAACTTAACTTACGCGGCGCTGTATATACCCATATGCAGGATAATAAATATTACAAATGCTTCTTCTATGCGACACGTCGTCGGTGCGTTCTGTAACGCCGAAGAACAGTGGAAAACACATACAAAATGTACAATAAAAACCTGTAACATACAACCTATAGAAAATACACAAGAAAAATAAATATACATGGGATCCTTCTCTAAGAGGACTTCCGTTACGTCGTCAAACTTTATCCGTCTGACGTGTCCCATCTCTTGTTCGTTGTTATACTGCGAGCAGGGAGGAACCTAGTAAGAATATCATTGTTTTTACGTCGATGGTCTAGGTTGCTCGTCTGACATTTTATGCTTCGGGTCGGGCGAACGCACTTCCACGCCCTGCGGAGGTGTGTTCGGCCATTCCAAGTGAACGCGCTTGGAATTTGCATCACACGGTTCATTGTTATCGGAGTGCCAGTTATTGCTGTTCCTCACTTGGGTTTTTCTTCCCGCGATAATCACCCTTATACCCGTTTTCATTTTTGTTATACCATTGCCCATTTTGATGTGTTTGCTGGCCGTTTCCCCAAGACTGCCGATTAGAACCATTATTCTGTTCCTTCTCCGGCACCTGATTCTGGTTACTATTCCCCTTTCCCTGTTTGGCTGGAAAGTTATTCTTCAGGGGGTCGTAATCAAAATCGAGATCTTCCAGGAGGGCCTGAAACTGCTCCACGTCGTACTTGCATCTCCCTGCTAACAGAGCGGTGTGCAGACGTCACGGCAGCGTACCAAAACAAGTCCGAGTAAGTTCAGGCGTGGGATATGGGTTCATTAAATAATAATTCTTATTTAACAGATCTTCGAAGAATTCTGCCAGACTGGCAAAGTTCAACTGTCCGAAGAGGGGCATCATTTGGATGTTGTGGCACACGCGGTCCTGCTGGTTCTCGGACCAGTAAAAAAAGGTAAAGCAGTCAACAATCCGAAGATTGGTTTGAACACCACAGTGCTTTACTAGGCATGGTGGTATGCCGTTGCCTTCCTCCGACCTTCGAACTGACTTACCCAGCCAGTTATAGGGGAACCTACAGTTTAATGTGGGTTCCGAACCACGGTGCTACTCAATATTTTTCACATGAGCAGCACTGCCAGAGGTGAAAGAAATGGAAAGTGACAGATAAAAATCCTAGGACCTGGCAGGGATCGAACCCGCGACCTTTGGATTTGTAGTCTGGCACTCTACCACTGTGCAACCGAAGCGCACCTCGGACCAGTAGGAAGCTAAAAAGTATTGTCGTAGATTTCATCATACTGAAGGAACGACCTTATTCGCGTCGCAGGTTCGCCTTCCAGGTGTCCGCGCATGAACTCGATTTTATGCACTTCAGACCAGTTCGGTGGAAGGGGGAAGTCAAATTTATCTACCTACGCCTGTGGATGTATCCCACCGGGCGCGTTCCCGAACACTTCGAATTTACGCACCATTAGGAAATGGTTGTCATCGATGCCCGGTGCTCAATCCCGATTGCAATGTGTGGTCCTATTTTGATTGCGACTCGAACTTGCTCGGGGAGGCTCACTTTCGTCCTCAAAAGCAGAGTCCGAGTCGTGGCCTGCGCTTCCATCTCAGTTGCTACATGTGGTGTGTAGCATGCGGCCATTATTGCACGCGGCGTTCTCCTGCTGCCAAGCTACTCTCTCATGTGTTTCGTCAGTGTGGTTGCGACATCCGCTTAAATGCTGCATGGGGTTCAACTCTACTCGTGCAATCCTTTGCACATCTTCTAGCATGCTCTGCAAACTACTAAGTCATATCATCGACGCGGCCAGAAACCGCACCGATACTGGTTTGAACTTGCGTGAGCACGTCGTCAACACACGTGTTCGGCAAGACCGCCAACCTGCATCTCTACGCTCTCAACACATGATTTTTATCGTTTCTATTTCTGCGCTGTTCCTACTTACTCCATCAGCCAGATGCTCGTGGAGGCTAGTCATTTCTTGTAATACCCGCACCTCTTGCTTCATGACCCGTTCTTCCATTTCATGGAACTGATGATCTATTTTATCAAGTCGGTCATCAATCTTTTTTGACTGCTCTTTCATTTGCTCGGTGATCTATTTCTTTTTTTTTTTTTTTTTTTTTTTTTTTTTTGAAGCTTATGGGACTTAACTGCGGGGTCTTCAGTCCTTATACTTACAAACTACTTGTGAACTAACTTATACTAAAGACAGCACAAAGGGGGGATTCAAACGACCACATGCATCATAGCATAGCGCCTCAATGTGCTCGGCCGCTCTGCCACAGTGTTTGGTGATCTGTGCAGTCATTTGTTTGAAGAGCACAGTGAGTACATCGGTTGACGGAGGTAGCTGTGAACAAGAGTTCGCCACTGGGTTATCCCCATAATCCATAACACAAGGGGTGCGCAGCTCACGGCTTCCAGGCAGCCGTTCGCCTCCAACTGACCTATTGCCTACGCTTTGGACGTGGTTTTCAACCGAAATATTGTTTTCTGTTTGAAAGTTATCTCCCGAATTCACAGCGTCGCTTAAGGTAATGCTGATTTTTGGTAGCAACTGAATCTATTTCCTGCGACCTATCACGCTTTTCCTTTCCTTGTTTGTTAAGAGCGGCGTGCCCACATGTTTTGACTGCTGATACTGTAACGCTATCCATTTTCAAAATATTCTAAAATATCCACAAGCCAATACCAAACAAGTTTCTGGCTACCCATGTGGTCAAAACACGTGGTGCTTCTGTAAGAGTTTCAAACGCAAAATTATTTTCGCACCCAATGCAGTCGTAATTGCACCTGCGTTTCATACTGCGTAAACTCACAATTATTTCTCCCACAAATACAAATAAATATACTTGTTGAAACTTATGAAAGAGAAAACAAATACACTGACAATGCGTGGCTGAAATCACAATGGTAGTACACTAGCGCTTGCAATTTCTACTCATTCACATGCACACACACATTGAAAGAACAGGAGGGCATATAGAGAAACAAACAAAAATTTAAAAATGAAAGCAGGAGACAGCAGGATGAATCCTGGCAGGGTCGCCAAGTGAAAGTAGCTTGTTAAATTTCCTATGTGAGATCTTCGGCACTAGAGATCTGAAAATGCAAGTTAAAACGCTCACTGATTCTCTAAATTCCTTTAACGAGTGGCCACAGTACTTGCACACCGGAAATTTATCTAACTGCTCACTCCTTAAGGGAGCAGCCAAAGTTTTAACAAACACAAATAATGTATGTATAAAAAGGAATAGATAATTAAACATGGGACAGGAAGCATGAAATTATAAAGCAGAGGTTTAATACTTTAAATCATTATTTTTTTCAATGAAATAAACAAGCAAAATGTTGGGAGACCAAATAATCACAATAAAGCACACACCTTGTACAAAACTGAATTAAATCATAAAGTTACTGCCCTGAATAAAATTGTTTCTGTCTTTTATGAATATGGAGATAACGTGGGAGGCAATTTGCAAATACAGAGTGGATAAAGGGAAGCACATTCATTCACTCACAGACCACAGACACACGCATAAGGCTAGTGACACACTACTCATGCAGGAACATTTGATAGCAGCAGCTAAACAAAGAATTGACAGCATTTTGATGAGATGGTGGGTGTCTTTAAGCACAATTAAAATCAAACTATGCACCAAACAAACTCATGTGCAGGAGACAGTGACACACTATCCTTAAGTACCACGTGGTGTGCAACCATGGTGAATTACATAGAATTTACAAAAAGATATTAATTTAGAATAAGCAAGTAAAACACATGTGAGAATTCATATAGAAGAAAACTAGTATCAGTAAAAGCATGACTGAAGGCCGAACTAATGACCGTTATGAAAGCACATTGTGCAATCGGTCATACCAAGATAGGAAAGATGGAATCAACCAAGAAATTTCGAGAAAGAATTTAGCATGTTTGCAGAAACAGACGCCACATGAAAAAGTTAGTTAAAAACAGAAATGAAATTCAAACATAGTAAGTTTACACAAAGGCTGAAGGCTACACATGTATATTCTAACTTGAGAAAACCGGACACAAAATCATCACCAGAATAAAATGCAAATACTAAATTTACACTGAATTATCTGCGTTTTGGAAATTAAGAAACTCTTTGCCTCACATAGCGAAAGAATTACTCAAGAAAACTATCACTGATAAACCAAGATTGCCTGGTCAGGAACAAAGTAAAGTTCTAACAGCATGCCATCCCCTCATCATGATTCGACGATATACTCATTTTGGCGGTTGCAGCGAGAGTGGAGCCTCAGGCCACACGCAAAGCCTTCCCCTCCACGCTCAAAAGCGATGCAGAGTGCATTCAGAGCCTACTGTCTACCAACCCTCTACTAGAGCTCCAGGTCTCTTTTGTCATCTCGTTCGTCCATGATTACGTTGGTATTACACTAAGAACAGGCCACCTCGCCATCTTGCCAAGTAAGCTTGTCTCTGGTCACCAAGCAGATGGCAGCGCAGACGACATACGAAGCCATGCGTTCTTAACTAAAGTAAACGAGGCCTAAAGCGCGATGCGGCGAGTGTAAGCCATTGCGCAGCAGTCAGTCAACTATCCACACTCATATGAACACACAAGTTCAATCACACGGGTGGAGTCATATATAAACATTGGACATTGATCATTAATAAAGGAATAAAATAATTGACATACAAATAGACAATATTAATGGTGGAGAAACACTTTGGAGTAAGGAATAACACAAAATGGAACATGACCACACATTAAGTGGACGTGTTTCACAGTTACCACCCTTCCAGCAATGGAATGGTGGAGAGATAGCATCGCACTGTGAAGGCTTCACTTATGTGCCATCAAGAAAGTTGGACTGAAGCACTTCCGCTGGTACTTTTGGGGTTACAGACAGCATAAAAAGCTGTTATTGGCACCTCAGTAGCTAAGATGGTATCTGGAGAACGTTTAAGGATCCCATCTGAATTCCTCTCTGCTGCCCACCTGCCAGACCAGACGGAATTACCATTATTGGTACAGAGTATTCGAGATCAGGTGCCGAAGATTCGGCAAACACTAGCTATGCATCATGGTTCACAGTCTGTTTTTGTACACAAGGCACTGGTAGACTGCTCACATATAACGGTGTGCACTGATTCTGCAGGGACACCTCTTCAACCTCCATATACAGGCCAACACACATTTGAGACCCTGCAGAATGGGAAGAACAGTAAAGTGTCAGTGGAAAGGCTGAAATCAGCTTGAGTGATGCCAGAACCAATGTCAGACAGACAGACAAACAGCACAGAAGGACACGGAGATGAAGAAATCATAAATTATCAATCATCTAATGATAAGATTAGCCCAGAAAAAGCAACTCCGGACTGACAAGTGACCATTCAACATGACTCAATGCCGACACCAATTGATCACACAAGGGCAGGAAGAGTGATCAAGTTCAAATACCCGTATACCCCAGGTGCTCTGCACTTTGGTAGGGGGGCTGTGTGGAAATAAGTAAATTCCAAACTGAAATGAAATATACTCTTTGGAGTTAAAGAGTTTTGTGAGATATATTTCTTCCTTGACTGAGTTTTCGTCTTGTTTATGTAGGTTGACGTTTTCGTTTTTGGAATAAAGTGTGAGTAAAGAATTACTCCACCCACCCACCCACCCACCCACCCACACACACACACACACATACACTCGTCCACAAAGTAAGTTCCGTTTTTATTTTGTCCGCAGCGGCGCTACGATCGCAGTTCCGAGCATGCGCGGCAGTTACTCCGACTCAGGGAGAAGACATGTACACCATTTTCAGAACGCTGCTGCCAACGTGTGCTTTGTAGTGCTTCTTTATAATGTCTGTCGTAATTGAAATTGCCGCCGTGTGTGAAATCAGATCTGTGATTCATTTTATAAATGCAAAGAAAGTTAAACCAAAGGAAATTCATCAGCAAATCTGCGAGGTTTAAGGACAAAATGCTATGAGTGATTCAATCGTTAGAAGATAGGTCAGACTGCTCAATGAAGGACGTGATCAAGTGCACGATGAAGAATGAAGTGGACGCCCGTCTGTGGTTACTGGTGAACTGTGTAACGTCACAGCTGCGTCCACCTAATCCACGATGGGCGAAGTTGCCGTTATATTCTATTTGCTGCTTAATCATTTAATAACTGTTCCAACGATTTGACGGTATGGGATGCGGACAATTACTAGATTGATCCATAACAATGAACTTTGTTAACTTCCTTTATTACGGAACGACAAATGTTAATAACTTACCTTAAAATACACTGATTAAATAACCGCGTGCCACTACGATGAATGTCTACAAGTCCACACTGAAACATTTCAATATGCAATTACAACCGAAACTCATATGCGATACGACTGAAGGGCAAAAACTTTAGCCACCGCTAAACGCGGGTTACGGACGCACTGTCAACATGCTACTGGCTCGCTCTGCGGTCGGCGGGAGACTGCCGCACACCGGCCAACAAACAAAGATACGTTCCAACCTAAGCATTGTTGCCAACGCTAACTCTCGTTCGACCAAAACGTACCAAAGAGGTTACTAAGCTAAAACCCTGTATCCTCACAAGTGTTTTACACAATTGAAGAGAAGATAAATCACAACTATAAGTTACACTTACTGCCCTTGCCATGGAATTTCCGCAAATCTCATGATCACTAATTCATGGGATTGTTACTGAAAAATTTAAATTTCGAAAACTTTGCTCACGTTGGGTAGCCAAAATTCTTAATGAACAACAAAAAACAACGGATGGGCAGTGCACAATAGTTTTTAACATGCTACAATGAAGAAGGCGATGGTTTTCTTTCTCGGATAATCATCGTATGAAACTTGGGTATTGTATGACACCCCTGAAATAAAACGGCAATCAATAGAATGGAGGCACACTTCATCTTCAATGAAGGTTAAGCCTAAGCAAATCTTGCGACCTCGAAAAGTCATGTGCAACGTTTTCTGGGAAAGAAAAGGCAATTTGCAGAATATATTTCTTACTATGAGGGCAAATCAGAATCAGTTCACATGGTTGCTGCGAGACCATTAAGAAATTGCGCCGCGCAATGCAGATCAAGCGCTGAGGATTACTGTCAAAAGCGGTTTTTTTTTTTTTTTTTTTTTTTCGATAATGCCCGACCCCACACGGCAAATGTGACCTAACAACTTTTAGGGGAATTTCACTGGGACTCGTTCGATGATCCTCCGGACATCCCGGACATCACTCCTAGCGACTTTCTTCTCTTCTTACACCTAAAATCTGTCATTGGGGGTCAACACTTCAACGATGATGACGAGCTGAAAGAACATGTTACCACATGGTTGAATACATAGACGGCAACCTTCTACGACGAAGACATACAATAACTTGTGCCACGCTATGACAACTGTAGGGTTACCAGACGTCCTCTTTTCCCCGGACATGTCGTCTTTTTCGGATCCTAAAATGGTCCGGCCGGGGTTTTACCAAAATGGGGAAATGTCCTCTTTTTTGCGTTGTGCAACTGCTTCAACTCGAAAGTGTGTGAATACAGCTCTCTGAACTGTCACAATCAATAACTCTAGAGAATTTAACCTTTCTTGAAACAATGTGAATTTGAATTTTCTCGTTTCTGCGGCGCTGCTACTCTGAGGTAAAGCTACTTCGGAACAACTGAAATAATATTGGCGTGACAATTGTCGCGGAATACAAGCTTCGAGGTGGGCAGTTAAAAACATACGTCTCCAACAATGCAGGACAGTGCAATACACATAGTATAATATGAAACTCTCCTCTCCCCCCTTCCTTTGGTCGGAGTGTTGTGTGACACTGACACCCAAAAATAAGACGTTCAGTAATCGTGCTGGGATTGAGCAGTTCTGTGTGTTGTCTGTCAACCACACTTATGAATTTAACATCAAAAGCTAGTGCAATGTTCGTTATACATAAGATAAAACCTTGTTGAAAAATTCATACAAATAAGGTCAGATGCCAGTCACCAATGCCGTTTCACCATTCACCTGTGTGTTGTCCTTAGGTTAGTTTACTTAGGTTTAAGTAGTTTGTAAGCTATGGACTGATGACCACGCAGTTTGGTCCGATAGATTTACAAACATTTGAACATTTTTGAACATTCACCTGTTTAGGACCAAAGAGACGTAACTACATAAACAGTGTTGTGAAAACATCAATTTAAAGCTATTGTTCTAAAAACTGAGTGGTTTTTAATAATTAATTGCGAGCCTTTGTACGGTAAATTAAAAGTTTATTAACTTATATTCATTGCTTTTTTTTCACCTAGGCCTTACATATTTCATTCACTCACTAGAATTTAGATGCTAATCATGTATATAGTCACGTCGGTCTGATCCGAAATGGGAAATGCTATATCAAAGAACGCTTACATAATTTTTACAGGTACTTTGTTCGTGACGATTTTACAGTCAATAGTACTATGGCTTCCATAAATGACGCATCATAAAAAATTTCAGGTGGAAACAGGGGTGTTCGGCAAGGTATCTTATAAGCATGGAAAAAATGTTTAGCACTTAAGACGATGATTACAAGTGGTGAAGCGATGAAATATTAGGGCTTCACTGCTATGTAGTCATGTAATTCGTTCTACAGGACGAAAGAACTTTTATGAATGTACAAATGTCCTCTTTTCTGAAGAGGACATCTGGTAACCCTAGACAAGTGCTTACAAAATTTCGGAAGGAATGTAGAAGCGTACTTTTCACAGTTTTTTGTACGATAAATAATTTTTCTGTATCTGTACACGTTTGTTTTATATAACCAAACAAAACTTACTTTGTGGACATACCTGGTATATGAAATAAAAAAAAAAAAAAAAATAGAAGAAGATTTTATGCCATTTAATGTTATATTTACTAAACTGACTCGGTCCAGAGTATTACAAATTTCGTATTATGATCTATGGAACAAGTATTAATCAAATCCAGGGCTTCCCAATTATTTTCCAGCTGAAACTTCACCGCAGAACCCTTGTCAGTCAAGCGCATAGTAACTGTAGATATTCAGCGTGAAACCCATGTGAATTGTAAACTTAATCAATGGAAGTTTTGCACAAAATCCTCGACGAATCGAGTCTATGGCTTAGAGATAAATGGAAACAACTTGAAATCGACGATATTCCCGGTGTATTCAGATACTTTGCAGTTTTATTTACTCTGGTTGTTCAGCACACTATAACCTGATAAAATTTACTTCTTAGTTCAGAGTTTACTCGTTAGAGCAACCTTCCTCCAATCACAGTGTTTAAGGTGTCCCTAATTGTTCTCTGCTGACGATGGTCAGTACACATTAATTATTTGGTTAGTGCTAAATTACTTCGTTAATATTGTTGTGCACGTGTTTTGTTTTTGATTTCGTTGTTATGTCTGTTGAAATGCGAAGAACAGGGGTAGACCCACGATTTGGGATATAAACACATCAGGAAAGTAAAGCGGGCAAAGAGTTAAGTTTAAGGAACTATCGTCACAACTCGTGTGCAATGTTTGGTAACACTTCAAGAGAGAATCGGAAAACGGAGAACCAGTTTCCAAAGTAATTGCACGTACCGATAACGAGATTAAGCTTAGTGAATCGACTCTAAGACAGAAACGGACAAAAATAAAATAACTACAGAAGGACCCTCTTGCCTTGATATGCCGGGGAAGAAGAAAAATGTTCTAAGACACGTAACAAAATTAGATTATTTCTCACAAGAAGCGGTTAGTACCACATGAAGTCACTTGGTACTTCGCCAGCAGCGGCAGACAGTGATTTTACTACTGATGACGATGGCGAGTATGCCATCGAAAGCTTGGAAATTTTATTCGACGTGATGCTGCATGGATACCAAGATTTTATTTAAGAAAGCCATCAAGAAAGAATCAGATGACACATATAAAGTTACTATCAACAACAATCGACTACATTAGATATCATTCTACCACACTGTATGAGATGGAACGTTTTGAAGCAACAAATCTTCGTTGCATCTAATCCTGCAGAATCTCGGTTTTAAACACAAAACTGTTTCAGGCTGTAAAATATTGTTGGAACAATCAGACAGCCGCAAGGCGATTCAGATAGTTACGTGAAGTGAAAGACATTATAGTCGGCGTCAGCTACGAAGGCGGTCCAGTTTTCGGCCGTTCTGCGCATCCCCCAACGACAGCCAATAATGTTCATTCTGTAGGCGCTTGGCTGGCAGAGAGTTACGTAATGTTTCTCCCGCAGGCTCAACTGTTGGCGCTTGGCCATAGCTCTTCGCATCCACACTTGCCCTAACGCTCCGCCTCTATGCGCAGAAGCGCCTTCTTATATGACGCAAGGTATAATTTCGATGAGATGGTCTGGATCGATAAACACTGAGGAGTGCAGTGTTAGGAGTGGTGATAAGGAGAAGGTACTGTACAGCAATGTGTTGCAATCCCCACTAGTAAAAGCGGTAGAGGGGCTCGTTCTAAAGGGTCACAGGGGCCTGGCCCCACCATAAAATTTGCCTCTCGGCACAGCCACAGAGTAACTATACAGAGAGGAAGCTCCTCCTGCACCACTGTCCAACACACTCCTCGTAGTCCCGTAAGATGCTTGCAGATGTCAGGCGGTTTCCCGTCTTAGTATCGGTAGACCACACTAGAGGCGCTTCTGAGGGTACCTCTCGCACAACAGAGGGTAGCTTGGAGGGAAGGCTGAAGGGAGAGCTCGTGCCACCTGCCTCAATGTTACGGATGTGTTCGTTGGGGCGGCGCTTGAGGGTAAGTGCTGGTGGGGACAGGCGCTACCTGCCCGACTGCATCATGTGGAGAAGTACACTTCTTTGTGCTTCTCGTACACTTTGGTTGAAGTTCTGGTGGCCTATAGCTACCTTGCCTTCATCAGGTGTGTTTTCTTCTTAGTGTTGAGGCTCTTTTGATTGGCTTAGTTGCTCTGCTTCTTGAGCATGTTGAGTTCTAAGATTGCTGTGTGATTCAGCAGGTTGACTTGGGAGCTGCATGTGGCAGCCTTGTGTTGATTTCTACGGTGCTTCTTCCACGTTTTGCGGCCGCAGAAGGTCGGGCCACCGTAGATTCGGACGCCAGTGAGGTTGTGTTCCTAACTCCCTCACTAGTGGGTTATGAGAGTTCGCAGTCTTCTCGTAGAAACTCGCTGCTTCGTGGCGGAACCTGGTGCGTTCCAAAAGTACAAATGTAGCAGTGAACTTAATCTGACAGCAGATGCCAAGGAAGTGCGTGATATTATGACCAACCAACTGAGAGGAAGATTTCAAAACTCTCATGTACACTATTAGCTATTAAAATTGCTACACCAAGAAAAAATGCAGATGATAAACGGGGATTCATTGGACAAATATATTATACTAGAACAGACATGTGATTACATTTTCACGCAATTGTGGTGCATAGATCCTGAGAAATCAGTACCCAGAACAACCACCTCCGACCGTAATAACGGCCTTGATACGCCTGGGCATTGCGTCAAACAGAGCTTGGATGCTGTGTACAGGTACAGATGCCCATGCAGCTTCAACACAATACCACAGTTCATCAAGAGTAGTGACTGGTGTATTGTGACGAGCCAGTTGCTTGGCAACCATTGACCAGACGTTATTAATTGGATAATGTGCTGGCCAGGGCAGCAGTCGAACATTTTCCATATCCAGAAAGGCCCTTACAGGACCTGCAACATGCGGTCGTGTATTATCGTGTAGGGTTTCACAGGGATCAAATGAAGGGTTGGACCACGGGTCGTAACACATCTTAAATGTAAAGGCCACTGTTAAAAGTGCCGTTGGTGCGAACAAGAGGTGACCGAGACGTGTAACGAATGGCATCCCATACCATCATGCTGGCTGATGCGTCAGTATGGCAATGAAGAATACATGTTTCCAATGTGCACTCACCTCGATGTCACCAAACACGGATGAGACCATCATGATGCTGTAAACAGAACCTGGATTCATCAGAAAAAATGACGTTTCGCCATTCGTGTACCAAGGTTACCCAGGTTCGTCTCTGTGTACACCATCCCAGGCGCTCCTGTCCATGATGCAGCGTCAAGGGTAACCATAGCCGTGGTCTCCAAGCTGATAGTCCATGCTGCTGCAAACATCATCGAACTGTTGCTGCAGATTGTTGTTGTCTTGCAAACGTCCCCATCTGTTGATTCAGGGAACGAGAAATGGCTGCACGATCCGTTACAGCCATGTGGATAAGATGCCTGTCATGTCGACTGCTAGTGATACGATGCCGTTGGGATCCAGTATGGCGTTCCGTATTGTCCTCCTGAACCCACCGATTCCATATTCTGCAAACAGTCATTGAATCGCGACCAATGCGAGAAGCAATATCACGATACGATAAACCGCAATCGCGATAGGCTACAATCCGACCTTTATCAAAATCGGAAACGTGGTGGTACGCATTTCTCCTCCACACACGAGGCATCACAGCAACGTTTCACCAGGTAACGCCGGTCAACTGCTGTTTGAGCATGAGAAATCGGTTGGAAACTTTCCTCAGGTCAGCAAGTTGTAGGTGTCGCTACCAGCGCCAACCTTGTGTGAATGCTCTGAAAAGCTAATCATTTGAATATCACAGAATCTTCTTCCTGTCGGTTAAATTTCGCGTTTGTAGCACGTCATCTTCGTGGAGTAGCAATATTAATGGGCAGGACTGGAGTGTATTTAGCTTCGAAATCATGGATCCAAAAAAGTTTGCTTCTTTTAGAGAACATTTCCCAGCCACTTTGGTTAATGGTTTTTCATTAAACTACAGTCCGTTTATTTTCCATGATACATTGAAAAATGAACTGTCAATGATTTATCGCAATGATACATTAAAGACATTACATCGGTTTGTGAGCTGTTTACTTTCTTTGTGGAACCAGGGGTGCCCGAAAGTGGGGAGAGAGGGGAGGGGGCAATGGGGGCACTTGCCCCTAGTGAGAATTCATGCACTTTATGAATATAAAACAAAGGCATATAACTTCCCGGTCTTATAATTCAAAATACCTGTGGAATTACCAATAAAAGAACCAGAAAATATCTATAAAATGACGCAAAAAATAAATAAAACATGTAAACTGAGCCATGGAAACGTTATAGGTGAACCTATAAACACACAATTATACGATGTGCACAAACTGAACACTACAATTTTCAGTCAGTCTGCGATTAGCCGCTGAGGTGAAGGACTTTGGGACTGGAGCACAGACAAAAATATACAGATGGGAAACCTCCGTAAGGGCCCGGTCACACGCTCAGGGGTGCGGGGAGGGAGGGTTACCAGCTGTTCCGTAAGATGTCCCGTGATGGCGCTGAGGTCAGAAACAGCCTTTAAACTGGCCAGAGCAGGCGGCAGGTAGCGGCTGTCCCCACCACCACTTCCCCTCAAACGTCGGCACACAAGACACTGCCGTGGCCTCCTGGCAGGCGGTCCAAGCCCTCCCCTCAGCCTCCCCTCCGCGCTACCCTCTATGTGCGAGAGGCACCCCCAAAAGCGCCTCTAGTGTCGTCTACCGGTACTAAGCCGGGGAACCGTCTGGCACCTGCTAGCATCTTACGCAACTACGAGGGCAGCGGTGCAAATGTCACTGGCTGCGATAGTCACATATTAGATTTCAGCTTCTGTTCTCTAGTCATCATTCAGCTCGGCATTGCATTGCGTCGGAGTACTATATATTGATTGTGGATTGTAAGTGGACAGTGGTGCTCGATTGTGGTTTGCGTAGACTTATGTGCATTCTGAAGTGTAAAAACATTAGTAAATAAAGAGGCAAACTGACAGGCATATGTAAGTTTTTTGTACCTCATAAATGAAGACTTGAAATGAAAGAGAGTAGTGCCAAAAAAGATACTTTTTCAAATGTTCAAAAGTCCTTAGGCTTACAAAATAATTAAACTAATCTAAGGACAGCACACACACCCATGCCCGAGGGAGGAGTGGAACCTCCGACGGGAACTGCGCGCTCTGCAGCAAGGCGCCTTAAAGTGCTTCGCCATTCCGCTGCTGATATTATTTTGATCTTTCATAGGAAAGGTGTAAGTCAAATGCAACCATCGCTGTTTAAAATTCAAGTAACTGTACTGATGGAGAAAACAAAGACGGAGCCAGTACCTCTGTCGACTTCAAGTATGACGCTGGAAAGGATAGTGGTATCCCACTATTGAAAAAACGGGTATTGACGTGTGGTGTCGCACAAGTACAAAGTGCGCGCCACCTACTTTCGCCGCGCGCCGCCATGCATGCACGGCGCGGCGTTCTTCCGACGACAGCCACGAGCGCCCTCTGGTACAACGCCGCTCGTGGCCACGACTGAAGGACATCGGCCACTTCGCACTTCGGACTGAGATAGCAACTATTTAAGACCTTCGTAATCCGATAGGCACGAGTGAAGACTTTGCTATTGTACAGGCACTAGGCAGGCCTCTAACAACTATGTATCAACATTCTGCCGTACTCTGTAAAAGTTAAGTATTGTTACATTCTGTGCAATATATCTCTTTCTAATTTACTCGAGTGTTTATAGTTTCTGGCTGCTCCCCTCCGTACCTGCATCAGCGTGTCGGTCTCATTCCACTCGGCCACCGACACCTACGACGCGGCTGGGACACAAAAGCGGCGACGAAGTCGGGACACAAAAGTGGCGACGAGGAGTGATAGAACCTTGGACCAGCCCGCTTACAGCAGCCAGACAGCAGCAGTCGGAGCACGCAAAAATTGCTCCCGCCCACCCACCCTTATTATAAGATTTTTGGGGGAACATATTCTGTTACGTATTTTGTGGACTTTTTTGTTGCAGAGCGTCCTCTTTCATATTGCATTTGTGTTTTGTTATAAGTTACTTGTATACGCGGCGCCTAATCGGTCAGCATGGCCACTACCCCGAACCCAAACTTAATGGAAATTATTCAGTTACAGACGGCGCAAATCACCCAGTTGCTCCAGGCGGTGGCCGAGCTCACAGCGCAGGCAGCTAACCAACAACAACAGCCGGCGCATCAGCAGCCCACACCTGCCGCCGCACCGCTTCCGACGTTCCGCCAGTACAACGAACGTGAGGAAGAATGGAGCGACTATTTCGCACAGTTTCAAGAACTCGTCGCGGCTCATCAAATTACAGGTCAGAGAGTGAAGAACCTTTTCTTATCGATTGTGGGCCCCCAGACTTTCGTACTATTGCAAAAACTTTTCCCTCTCGCATCTCCTCGTGATGTAGACTTTGAACAAATTGTAGATGCACTGAATGCTCATTATGAGAGAAAAGTTCTTGTAGCCGCTGCACGATACCGATTTTTCAGACTTAAAAAATTACCGCAGCAGTCACACCAAGAATGGATCACGGAATTGAAGGGCTTAACCCGCCAATGTAAATTTACTTGCTCTTGTGGACTTTCTTATAGTGACGTGATGTTGAGGGATGCGATTACGCAGAACATTCAGGATCCCAGAATTAGAGCAGCAATTCTGAAACAGTCTGACCCCTCTTTAGACAGTGTTCTGCAGCTTATAGAAGCGCATGATACTTTTGACTTAGCTGATGTAGAAATGCAAAGCCACAGTGTTAATTCAGTGCGCCGCAACGGACGCTTTCCTAGCCGTAGTTCTCAGTATAGCACTAGTGATTCTTATTTTTCTACCGGCCGTGCTGAACAGACAGTGAACAGTAGCCAGTGTAAAAGTGCGACGCAAAGGTCGCCCCGTAGTGTTAGACACAGTAATTTGAATAACGGGCGCCAACGCTCATTTCAGAAAAATGTACGTAAATCTTGCCCCCAGTGTGTGTCTCGCCACAAGCGTGCTCATTGCCCTAGTCGCAACGCAACCTGTTATCAATGTGGCAAATCAGGACATGTGCAGTCTGTGTGTATGCAAATTAAAAACTCAAAGAACAGTAACGTTAGAAACAGTGCTTCGCAGAGTGCGAGAACAGTTCATTCTGTAAATGTTATACGGGCTGTGGAATTGAACACTGCTTTCCTTGGTTCTCAATTTCAAGAAGGTAGTTCTGCGCCTATGGCAAAACTATATCGTGCACCACGTAGCAAGCGCCAACGAGCGCGTAAAACAGTGCAACGGAAACGGGTTCGGGACAAGCAAAATGACTATGAACAGTGCGTTCCTGTAGTGAAAATAGTGCCTTCTGCAACTGCTCCTTGTAATAGTGCCCAGTACTGTGTAGCTAGTGACAGTAGAATTGGTGTAGCTACTCAAAGTCATTTTAGTGCAGTAGCCTCGCATTGCGCGGACGTCGATCCGGCGGTAGTGTCATCTAGTGACAGTGTTGTTAATCCCCTGCGTGCCGAGTCTGAGCCGCTTCCTTCAATACGCGGCCCGCGCAAGTGCAGCAAACAAACCGTAGCAGACGTTGCCCACATTCGCACGCCTGTCGAGCGCCGCAAGCAAAAACTGTTTGTGAATCTCTCCATAGAAAATAAGACTGTGCAATTTCAGCTAGATACTGGTTCCGCTGTCACACTAATGAATAAAGAAACTTATGAACTTCTGGGTTCGCCAAAATTGTCGCCGTCACAGCAAGTGTTAACAGCTTACACAGGTGAAAATATTCCCGTGCTAGGAAATGTAGCCTGCCCGCCTCTTTTCAAGGTGTTACGAAAACAGTTGCGTTTGTAGTTCTTCAGGCCAAATCGACACAGAACATTTTTGGACTAGATGCTTTTGACTTGTTTGGTTTATCAATTCAAAGAGATGTGCTTCAAATTTCGTCAATAGTGCCTCAGGATAAAATCAATGCATTGTGTGACAAATATAGTGACCTGTTTTCGCCGGAACTCGGTTGTGCAAAAGACTTCGTGGCACATGTAACTTTAAAAGAATCTGCAGTTCCAAAATTTCGTAAAGCTAGACCAGTGCCTATCGCCTTGCGTGATACAGTTGCCGAAGAACTTAAACGTTGGCAAGATAGTGGGGTGATTTCTACTGTTTATGCGAGTCAGTGGGCCTCGCCTATAGTAATTATACCCAAGCCGTCAGGAAAACTTCGTCTCTGTGCGGACTTCAAATCAACAGTGAACAGTCAAACAATTGTAGACACTTACCCTCTGCCCAGACCTGAGGAACTGATGGACAAATTAGGACAGTCTCGTTTCTTTTCTAAGATTGATTTAGCAGAGGCATACTTACAGATTCCACTTGATGACGAGTCAAAAAAGTTTTTCGTCATTAATACTCACATGGGCCTTTTTCAATTTCAACGCCTACCCTTTGGCAGTTCTTCCGCTCCCGCTATTTTTCAGCGTTTTTTGGAACAGCTGACAGTTTCTGTACCGTGTTGTTCGAACTATTTAGATGATATTGTGGTATCCGGACGTACAGTTGAAGAACATTTAGCAAACCTGGAGTGCCTTTTCAAAGTTTTGACTGCAGCAGGTCTACGTTGCAATAAAGCAAAGTGTTCGTTTTTTCAAACTGAAATAGAGTACCTAGGCCATGTGATTAATGCCCAAGGAATTCATCCCTTACAGTCACATCTTCGAGCAATCAAAGACTTGCCTCCTCCTAAGAATGTGCATGAGTTGCAAGCAGTGATGGGAAAGCTTAACTATTATTTCAGATTTATTCCCAATGCCTCTCAGATTGCAGCTCCACTGCATCACTTACGTAGGAAGAATGTTCCTTTTGTATGGTCCAAAGATTGTCAGGTTGCCTTTGACAAATTAAAGTCTGCACTACTCAGTGATGCATGTTTGATTCCCTTTGACCCACAGAAGCCTGTAGTGTTAGCAGTTGACGCCTCGTCGTACGGTCTGGGTGTTGTTCTGTCGCATCGTATTGGATGTCACGATCGTCCTATTGCCTTTGCATCCAAGCTACTGACGCCGACGCAACAGAATTACAGTCAGATAGAAAAGGAGGCCTTAGCAATCATTTACGGCGTCACAAAGTTTCATCATTATCTCTATGGCAGAAAATTCTATTTGTTGACAGACCACAAGTCTCTCACGTCGTTGTTCTCACCCACGAAGCCAATTCCGCCACGAACGGCACAAAAGCTTCAGAGATGGTCCTTGATATTGTCTAATTATCAGTATGAGATTTTGTACCGACCTACCACTAAACACGCCAACGCGGACACACTTTCCCGACTTCCGGTTGGCCAGGATGTGTCGTTTGATTCTTCGGAAATGGCATGTTGTCAGATAGATTCCAGAGATGCTACCGCTGTCGCAGATTTCCCTTTGAACTCTCGTCGGGTTGCACAGGAAACAGCTGCGGATGCAGACCTAAGTGTGGTAGCACGTTTTGTTCGCTCAGGGTGGCCTGCCAGAGCCAAAGACATTGATCGGCCTCTGGTTCGACGTTATTTTGCACAACGTCATGCATTGTCTTTAAGTCAGGGTGTACTGTTGTTGCATACCGACAACGACCAAGCAAGAGTGATTGTTCCTCGTTCCCTGCAACGTGAAGTGTTACGCCTCCTGCATCAAGGACATTGGGGCATTGTTAGGACAAAGCAACTGGCCAGACGTCATTGTACCTGGGTTGGTATGGACGCTCAGATAGAGGACATGACGTCACAGTGTACTGTTTGTGCGGAGCATCAGGCGGCTCCTCCACAGCGTTTCTCAGACTGGCCACGCCCCAAGGGACCATGGCAACGTTTACATATTGACTTTGCCGGACCTTTCTGGAATACGCGCTGGTTAATCGTTGTAGACGCTTTCAGCAAGTTTCCTTTTGTGATTGCCATGAACTCAACGACAGCTTCTAGTACAATCAGTGCCTTAACATCAGTGTTTTGCATCGAAGGTTTGCCTGAAACTATCGTCAGTGACAATGGACCGCAGTTTGTTAGTGCGGAATTTCAACAGTTTTGTCGTGTGAATGGCATTCAGCATATTACCACTGCACCTTTTCACCCTCAGTCCAATGGTGAAGCAGAACGTTTCGTTCGAACATTCAAGTCACACATGGAAAAGATGAAAGGTCAGCACTCCAGGCAGCAAGCTCTTCAAATTTTCCTGTCTACGTATCGGTGCATGCCACGTGACGGCCCGTCTCCTGCCGAGCTGCTACACGGCCGCCGTCACCGCACTCTCCTTCACCTGCTGCAGCCTCCCACGCACCGAGTCGGTTCGTATGGCGCTACGCGTTTTCAGGTTTCCACGCCGGTGCTGTACAGGGTGTTTGCTGGAAACAAGAAGACATGGTTGCCGGGCACCATTCAACGCGTGCTTGGGCGCAATATGTTTGTTGTACGTTCTTCCACAGGGTCGGAGCTGCGGCGCCACGCAAACCAATTGCGCCTGCACAGACCGCGCGATCCTGTCTCCGGTTTCTTGATTCCAGACCCAGTTCACCGCCAGGGAGCACAACCACATCGTTCGTCCCCGGACTACGAGATCCCTATGGACGTCGACGTACATCCGACGCAGTCGTCGCCGCCGCTGACGCCGCCGCAGATGACAGCGTCACCGAGAGGGACTCCGGGACCGTGCGGGCCCCCCCAGCTTGGGCCACGCACCTCAGAAGAAGATGACCTGCTCCCTCTGGGCGGGGGCGGGCGCCCTTCCCCAGGTTTCGGCGGGTTCCCTGGAGGATCGCAAGGCGGATGCCGGGGCGCGGACGGCGTCTCGATCCCGGCCTCCGCTACGACGCCCGTCCCACCAGTAACGCCCCCGCCCAGGCCCTCCTCCCAGTGCCGTCGCCGTGGCCCTCAGCCCTACGCCACGACGGCGCGGCGGTTTGGGGGGGAGGGGTGTGGTGTCGCACAAGTACAAAGTGCGCGCCACCTACTTTCGCCGCGCGCCGCCATGCATGCACGGCGCGGCGTTCTTCCGACGACAGCCACGAGCGCCCTCTGGTACAACGCCGCTCGTGGCCACGACTGAAGGACATCGGCCACTTCGCACTTCGGACTGAGATAGCAACTATTTAAGACCTTCGTAATCCGATAGGCACGAGTGAAGACTTTGCTATTGTACAGGCACTAGGCAGGCCTCTAACAACTATGTATCAACATTCTGCCGTACTCTGTAAAAGTTAAGTATTGTTACATTCTGTGCAATATATCTCTTTCTAATTTACTCGAGTGTTTATAGTTTCTGGCTGCTCCCCTCCGTACCTGCATCAGCGTGTCGGTCTCATTCCACTCGGCCACCGACACCTACGACGCGGCTGGGACACAAAAGCGGCGACGAAGTCGGGACACAAAATGACGATTGCCTAAAATATAGGATTTTATTGAATGCATGGCAACCTGAAAATAATCTGATTTTAAGAATGACGAAGTCGGTACAAAAAGAACATATCGACCAGACTGGCTTTCATTGTATCCCTGGCTGGTTTATTCTAAAGCAGCTAAAGGTGTCCTCCGCAAGTTGTGTGTGCTTTTCGCCCACGCATAACGCATGGGAGTCATCACGGCGCATTCATAAGCCACCCATTCACAGAGTTTAAAAAGTGCTACGAACGTGCAAAAATGCATATGAATTTCGACTGGCATAAAGAGATAATCAAAAAGTCAAATGACTTTCTTAGAGTTGTCGCAAAAATAAATAAATAAATAAAAATAAAAAAATAAAAAAATCAATAAATAAATAAAAATGTGGAAGAAGTTGTTAACGAGAATCTTGCGAAATTAGTTTAGACTAATAGCTCAAAGTTGAAATTAGTTGTTTCTTGTGTATTGTTTTGTGCATAAGAGGAAAAATAAATTCAAATGCCATATTTGATGATTTATGGCAATTAAGAGTATATTCATGTGAGGAAACATTGCAGAAACTTTTAGGAAGTGCTCCTAAAAACGTTACCTACGTTTCCCATAGGACCCAAAACGATTTAATTGACGCATGCACCGAAGTACTAAGAGATGATTTGATTCGCATCATCAATAACAACGAATCATTTTCAATTTTGGCAGATGAAACAATGGATGTTGCAGGCACAGAACAACTTTATCTTGCTGCAGGTTATTTTGACGCTGCAACTAATGTTGTCAGAGAAGATTTCCTTGGATGTACACCATTCATGACGCTAGGTGGAATACATATTTCTGACACGATATTATCTGCTTGGAGTAAAAATCTAGATTCAGTTATGATGGGTGCAGTACGATGGCCGGTATAATTGGCGGAGTCAGAAGACAATTGCTAAGAAATACCCCAAGGCTCCCTAGCCATACGCTTAATTAAGTTTTGAGTGCTTTGAATACCTTACTAGAGGTTAGAAGTGCCATTGGTACTATCAAAAATGCGTGCAAAGATAAGTCCCAATTGGGAACCTTCAAAATTCGTGAGACACGCTGGTCGGAGAAGCACAACTCTATAAGGAAATTTAACTGAAAAGATTTTAGAAGTTGTTGAGGCATTAACAATTTTACATAAGGAAGGAGATCGTGGAAATAGACAGAGAGCCTGGCAGCTTTACCGCCCAGTTACTTCTGCAACTTATTGCTACACTAAAAGGAATAGCTAAATATTCATCAAAGTAAAACCTATCTTCAATATCCTACAATCAGTGAACTTGTTAGAAGTTCCTTCGGAACATATGCAAGAAATTTTAATGGATGACGGAGAAAATACGGAAACCGAATTTTAAATGATAATGAAAAGTGATAAAAGCGTACTTGGAAGAGATATCACTGGCATTCAAAAGCCGCGAGTAGTTACATGACAGCTATATCGTTCAAATCATCAATCAGTTTTTATAACTGAGTACTATATAAAATCTCTATTATTTCCATATTTGGATTCCGTAGTTCAGTCCTCATGAGAAAATTTTTCTCAAGAAAACAAGGTATATTTTGAGATTTTCTGCTTGCACCCTAAGGTAATGAAATCCAAAAGCGACCTAGATATGAAAATAATAATCGAGAATATCAAAATAATTTATGGCGATCATCTAGATAATTTCACTGAATAAGCACGCAATGGATCAGTGTGTGGAAACATGAGTGGTTGTAACAATGGAAAATTGTATTGAGATGCAGGAGGATCTGCATCGAATTGACGCATGGTGCAGGGAATGGCAATTAAAGCTCAATGTAGACAAGTGTAATGTGCTGCGAATACACAGAAAGAAAGATCCTTTATCATTTAGCTACACTATAGCAGGTCAGCAACTGGTTAATTCCATAAATTATCTGGGAGTAGTCATTAGGAGGGATTTAAAATGGAACGACCATATAAAATCAATCGTCGGTAAAGCAGATGCCAGACTTAGATTCATTGGGAGAATTCTAAGGAAATCCAGTCCGAAAACAAAGGAAGTAGGTTACAGTACACTTGTTCGCCCACAGCTTGAATACTGCTCACTGGTGTGGGATCCGTACCAGGTGGGATTGATAGAGGAAGTGGAGAAGATAAAACAGAGAGCAGCGCGCTTCGTTACAGGATCATTTGGCAATCGTGAAAGCGTTACGGAGATGATCGGTAAACTCCAGTGGAAGACTCTGCAGGAGAGACGCTCTGCCGCTCGGTACGGGCTTTTGTCGAAGTTTCGAGAACATACCTTTACTGAGGAGCCTAGCAGTATATTGCTCCCTCCTACGTATATCTCGCGAAGAGATCGTGAGGATAAAATCAGAGAGATTAGAGCCCACACAGAGGCATACCGACAATCCTTCTTTCCGCGAACAATACGTGACTGGAATAGGAGGGAAAATCGATAGTGGTACTCAAGGTACTCTCCACCACAAACCGTCGGGTGGCTTGCGGAGTATGGTTGTAGATGTAGATGATACAATAATTGAAAGAAATGCAGTGGAATTAATCCTTACTAATCCATTGGACAAGACAAATTCTTGCCCGCCATAGTATCATCCCTGAAGATAGGCCTCAGCTTACCGGCAAGCACCTGCTCTGCAGAAAGATCGTTCAGATACTTAATTGCCATAGTTACCATCTTCTGATTGTAATTACGTAAGGAAAAAAACTTTGAAACTATTCAGTCAGATTAAAGAAATATTTCTTTATGTACAGAAAATTTTTCTGATTTCTTCTCATCATTTTTATATCTTGCTCTAAATACATGGTGTCTCATGAAAGACGCCTGGGAGAGGTCCGCGAGTTGCGCGGCGCATTTGCCGGCTGCTGCCGATCCGCCTGCCAGTCGCGCCGAGTCCGGCCCTATTGTCGTCAGGTAGAAACACCGTGCTCTTGTGTTCTGTACTGCATGACAGAGTGTTCGGGTGTTTTGTTTTGGGTTTACTGTCGAGTTTCCTTTCTGTATGGTAGACACGAAGGATCAACTAGTGTTTCTTGTGCTGAACTATGCAAGAACAGAATCGTATGTGGAACGTCGGCTTGAATTCATACGGAAATTTCCCAAGGTGCATGTTCCCAATGAATCCACAATACGCAGATTAGTGAAGAAATTTCAAAAGACTGGATCTGTGTTAGAGGAGGCCTAGAGGCGGTAATGTTCCAATATAAAATAAATTAGAGAGATAGGGGAGGCCTTGGAAAAAAGCCCGAAAAACTCTCTTCGCCGTTTGGCGCTTCCGACGTGTGTGTCAAGAGCATCTGCTCACAGAGCAGTACACAAACTGAATTTGAAGCTGTACAAAAAAACGGTCATGCATCTGACTCACGAACTCAGATACTGTTGCTTGACGTCGTTGCTGTAACTGACTGTTACAATCTGTGTACGATGGGGAAGTTGATGCTTTATTTTTCTGATGAAGCATGGCTACATTTGACAGGCTACGTAAATTCGCAGAACAATCGACGTTGGGGCTCAGAAAATCCACATGAGTTACATCAACAACCTCTTCATGACATGAAAACTGGAGTGTGGTGTGCAATTAGTGCGAGGGGAATAATTGGGCCAATCTTTTTTCACGAAACAATAAATTCTGATAGGTATGTGAACAATATCCTGCATCCATTTTTCAAGAACTTTCACCCAACGAAAAGCTGTATGGTTATTTTATGCAGGGCAATGCAAGACCACACATTGCCAATGCTTCTATGGCAGCAATATGAAGTGTTTTCGATGATAGGATAGTTGACTGGCCTCCTCGTTCTCCAGATATAAATCCCTGTGACTTTTATCTTTGGGGGATGTTAAAAGACAAGGTGTATGCAAGCAATCCCCATACACTCGAAGAGTTGGAAGACAGGATTCTACTAGTCATTTCCCAGACTTCGGCAGCCGAAATTCGTCGAGTGTTCGCAAATGTGTTCAAGAGATGCCAGGCCGCTCTTTCCATAGAGAGACATCATTTTGAACATCTACTGTAAATAAAGGTAAGCTTATGTTACTCGGGTGGCAATGTTTTTTAGACTTTAACTCAGTATATGCGTCCACTACACAATGGAGTCCACGAATCGGGCACTGCCGTGGATGGCGAATGTGATGGCGGCGACTGGGAGCGGTAGTGCGCGATCCGCGGTCGCCTGGCAGGCGTCTTTCGTGAGACACCTTGTATTATCATAATCTAATAAAATATGATTTTTAGAAAGTAACATCGTCTTCACATCAGTTTCTATTGTTGTTGTTATGGTCTTCAGTCCGCAGACTGGTTTGATGCAGCTCTCCATGCTACCCTGTCCCGTGCAAGTCTCTTCATCTGAAAATAAGTTCGGCAACCTACAGCCTTTTGAATCTGCTTACTGTATTCGTCCTTCAGTCTCCCTCTGCGATTTTTACCCCACACACTTCCTTCTAATGCTAAGTTGACGATTCCTTGATGTCTCAGAATTTGTCCAACCAATTTATCCCTTCTCTTAGTAATGATATGCCAGAAACTCCTTTTCTCACCAATTTGGTGAAGAATCTCCTCATTAGCTACACGATCTACCCATCTCATTTTCATCATTGATCTGTAGCACCACATCCCAAAAGCTTCTATCATCTTTTTGCCTGATCTCCTTATCGTCCACGTTTCACTTCCATACAATGCTACACTGCAGAGAAATGCTTTCAGAAAGGACTTTGAAACACTGAAATTAATACTGGATGTCAACAAATTTCGCTTCTTCAGAAACGATTTTCTTCCGAAAGCCATTCTGCATTTTATATCTTCTTTACTTCGGCCATCAGAAGTTATCTTGCTACCGAAATAACAAAACTCATCTACTACTTTTATTGTCTCATTACCTAATCTAATTCCTTCAGCATCACCTGACTTTCTGACGATGCATTCCATTATCCTTATTTTACTCTTGTTGATGTTCATTTTATACCCTCTTTTCAAGACGCTGTCCATTCCATTCAACCGATCTTCCAGATCCTCTGCGGTCTCTGACAGAATTACTAAGTCATCGGCAAACCGCAAACTTTTTATTTCTTGAATGAAACTTCACTCTGCAGCGGAGTGTGCGCTGATATGAAACTTCCTGGCAGATTAAAATTGTGTTTATTTCTTCTCCCTGAACTTTAATTCCCTCTCCAAATTTCTCCTGCCATTCCTTCACCGCTTGCTAAATGTACAGATTGAACAACATTGGGGAAAGGCTACAATCCTGTCTTACTCCCTTCCCAACCTCTGCGTTCTTTTCTTGCCATTTGACTCTAATAACCGCTGTCTGGTTTTTGTATAGGTTGAATATAACCCTTCGCTCCCTATATTTTACCTCTGCTACCTTCAGAATTTCGAAGAGTGTATTCCAGTCGACATTGTTAAATGCTTTCTCCAAATCTACAAACGCCAAAAACGTAGGTGTCTTTTCTTTGGCCTATCTTCTAAGATAAGTCGTAATGTGTGTCTTGCCTCCCGTGTTCCTAGATTTTTCCTAAATCCAAACTGATCTTCCCCGATTTCAGATTCCACAAGTTTTTCCATTCGACTGTAAATAATTCGAGTTAGTATTTTGCAACCATGACTTATTAAACTGATAGTTCTGTAATTTTCACACTTGTCTGCACTTGCTTTCTGTGGAATTGGAATTACAATATTCTTCTTGAAGTCGGAGGGTATTTCCCCTGTCTCATACATCTTGCATACCAGGTTGAACAGTTTTTTCATGACTGTCTCTCCTAACGAAATCAGCAGTTCAGACGGAATATCATCTACTCCAGGGGCCTTGTCTCGACTCAAGTCTTACAGCACTTTGTCAAATTCTTCTCGCAGTATCATATCTCCTATCTCAGCTTCCTCCACTTCGTCTTCCCTTTCTGGAATATTGCCTTCAAGTTTATTTCCTTTGTATAGGTCCTCTACATATTCCTTCGACAGTGCAGCTTTCCTTTCTTTGCTTAGTACTGACTTTCCGTCTGAGTTCTTGATATTCATACAGCTGCTTTTCTTGTCTCCAAATATCTCTTATTTTTTCCTGTAGGCGGTATCTATCTTTCCCCTAGTTATGCATTCATGCTTAGCCAGTTTGCACTTCCTGTCAATCTCATTTTCCAGACGTCTCTACTCCCTGTTTCCTGCTTCACTTGCTGACATTTTATATTTTCTCCTCTCATCAATTAAGTTCATTATATCCTGTGTTATACGGGGATTTCTATTAGGCCTTGTCCTTCTGCCTATATGATCCTCTGCTGCTTTCATACTCTATCTCTCAGAGCTACCCATTCTTCTTCTACTGTATTACTTTCCACCGTTTCAGCCAATCCTTGCCTAATGCTCCCACTGAAACTCTCAACCACCTCTGGTTCCTTCAATTTGTCCAGGTTCCATCTCCTAACTTTTCTCCGTTTCTTCAGTCTCTTGAGTTTTAATCTGCAGTTCATAACCAATAAGTTATGGTCTGAGTCTATATTTGCCCCTGGATATGTCTTACAGTTAGAAACTGGTTTCTAAATCTATTCCTTACCATTATAAAGTCAATCTGGTACCTTCCAGTGTCTCCTGGTCTCTTCCACGTATACAGCCTTCTGTCGTGATCATTAAACCAAGTGTTCGTGATCATTAAATTGTGCCCTGCACAAAATTCTACCAAGCTATCTCCTCTTTCATTCCTTTTTCCCAGTCCATATTCACGTACTACATTTCCTTCTCTTCCCTTTCCTACAACCGAGTTCCAGTCCCCCATCACAATCAAGTTTACGTCTCCCTTAACTTTCTGAATTATTTCTTTTATCTCCTCATACATTCCTTCAATATCCTCATCATCGGCCATTCTAGTTGCCATATAAACTTGCACCACTGTGGTCGGTGTTGGCTTCGTGTCTATCTTTGCTACGATAATGCGTTCACTATGCTGTTCATAGTAATTTACCTGTATTCCTATTTTCTTATTCATTATGAGACCAACTCCTGCGTTATCACCAACTGATTTTGTATTTATAACCCTGTACTCTCCTGACTAGAAATCCTATTCATTCTGCCACTTAACTTCACTAATGCCCACTATATCTAATTTCAAACTATCCATTTCCCATTTTAAATTTTCTAATTTGCCTAAGCGATTAAGGGTTAGAACATTTCACCGCCGGCCGCGGTGGCCGAGGTGACTGAGGCGCGCCAGTCACGGTCTGCACGGCCACTACGGTCGGGGGTTCGAATCCCCCCTCGGGCATGGATATTTGTGCCGTCTTTAGTCTTAGCTAGTTCATAAGTAGTTTGTAAGCTTAGGGACTGATGACCCCGTAGTTAAGTCCCATAAGTTGTACAAACATTTGAACATTCTGAACATTTCACCCTCCGACCCGTAGAATGCCTGTTTTGTTTTTCTTGATGACGACATCCTCCTGAGTAATTCCCGCCCGGAGATCCAAATGGGGGACTATTTTACCTCCGGAATATTTTACCCAAGAAGACGCCATCATCATATATTCATACAGTAGAGCTGCATGTCCTCGGGAGAAGTAACGACTGTAGTTCCCCCTTGCTTTCAGCCGTTCACAGTAACTGCATGGCAAAGTCACGTTAGCTGATGTACAAGGCCAGCTCAGTCAATCATCCAGACTGTTGCCCCTCTAACTACTGAAAAGGCTGCTGCCCCTCTTCAGGAATCACACGTTTGTCTAGCCTCTCCATAGATACCCCTCTGCTGTGGTTGTATCTACGGTATCGTTGAGACACGCAAGCCACAACCTCAGCAATGTCTGTGGTTCACGGGGGTGGTGAAGAACGTTAGGCCGGTAACGCACTAGGCAGCCAGGCTGCGGCAGCCAAAATATTGAGCAGCCAGTTGGTGGCAGCCAGCGTTGGCAGCCAGCTGAGGGCCAGTTGTACCCAATCGGCCGAGCGACATGGACATGGAAAATGCGATAATCATTTGGCATTCTGGCAAATAAATGGAGAATTTTTCATCGCCCAATGGATGTTCGGGAAGAATTTGCAATTGCCATAATAAAAACATGCTGTGTTTTACATAAATATGTGCGAGAAAGAGATGGCTACAAATTTGAAGACACACTGTATGTCCCTCCAGAACTGTAATTTCCCCAGGTCCTGCAACAGCAGGGGGCCGTTCATCAGCATCAGCATATAGAGATTTATTTGCGGATTACTTTACGAATGAAAGGCGGCCGCAGTGGCCGAGGGGACTGAGGCGCTCCAGTCACGGCCTGCACGGCCACTACGGTCGGGGGTTCGAATCCCCCCTCGGGCATGGATATTTGTGCCGTCCTTAGTATAAGGTAGTTGATAAGTAGTTTGTAAGTTTAGGGATGATGACCCCGTAGTTAAGTCCCATAAGCTTAACAAACATTTGAACATTTTACGAATGAAAATCCGCCGGAATGGCAAAACAGAATTGCATTGGGGTAGTAATTACATATTATGTATGTAACTATTGTTGTTTCTGTGGTGTCGCACAAGTCTAAAGTGCGCGCCATGTACTTTCGCCGCGTGCCGCCGTGCACGCACGGTGCGGCGTTCTTAACGTCAGCCACGAGCGCCCTCTGCTGCAACTCCGCTCGTGGCCACAACTGCTGCATCGGGAATCAGATAGGCAACAGTTAAGACTTGGGAATCAGATAGGCACCAGTTAAGACTTGGCTATCGGATAGGCACTAGGAATGATCAGTAGGCAGGCCTCTATCTAAAGTATGTATCAACATTCTACTAGTCTGCTGCTCTCCAAGTTAAGTAATGTATTTCTATGAAATATATATCTCATTCTAATTTACTCTAGTGTTTCTAGTTTCTGCTGCCCCACTGGCTGGTCACCTCCGTACCTGCACACGCGTGCATCCTATTTTCCTGTGTCGGTCTCTCTCTACTCGGCCACCGACACCCAGGACAACCAGCGGAAACGAGACACAAAAGCGGCGACGAGGATGGGATACAAAAGTTTCCATGTGAATTAGTGTGTATTAAGTGTACAATGAAACCCTCTTCTTCCTTATTGTAGCTGTAAGCAATGTTTTTCTATGTAATAAATAATAAATAACTTACTGAATTCATTCTTTTCATTTTCAGACATGTTCTCCTCACACATTACATTTGTGATTTCCTCCCACCTCCTTCTCTTCACATCACGATCACTATATTGCTCACAAGACACATCCCAGATTTCTCTTCGTCTTTGAATTTCATGAATACATTTCTCTGTGTCGAACGTCATGACAACTTGGCAACAAGGTGTGGCTGCTTCATCAAGTGCGCGGAGATTGCCGGCAGCCACACGCGTTCACTGCTCGCTGTTGGCACTGGCTGCCGTGCAGTTGGCCGCGTTTTGATGGCTGCCGCAGCCACCAATTCCTGGCTGCCCAGTGCTTATAGCGGCCATTGTTTCATTGGCTGCCGCAGCTTGGCTGCCTAGTGCGTTACCGGCCTTACACTATAAGAATTAATATACGTCATGTTTGTTTGCAGCACACGCAAGCAAATGAAAACGTGGCTAAGAACTACCATAGTAGATAATCATCTCAGTGGTTTGTGTGTAATGCAAGGATGTTTCCTTCATGGTATAGTGTCAGTTCATCGTGATGAAATACAATTAGAGCAGGATAGACATTAATGGGAAGGGCCTAAGACGAATTCATCTTGTGTTTCAGTAATGGAGATATGTAAGTAGTGAAGGTTTCCACGTTATTACTATCAGAACGGATTTCCGCAATCATATGTCTTCTTTCGTCCTTAATAATAAATCTGTAATAGTATATTACACACACACACACACACTTAACAAACTAAATTAATTAATTATTAAGTCGTAAGTTTAATGTTTGTTAATGAAATTGTTGTATAACATTATCTAATGTTTTATATAATGTATTTAGCATAATATAAGAGTTTGTTGATTGTAGAATCGATTAGTTGCTTTGATTTAACAATTTTAAATAATGTAAATATATATTAATACTGCACTAATTATTGTTTACTTACAATCTTTTGTATTGTTAATTTTGATATGAAAAAGCTATTATTGCATTTGTCATAATTTTGTCTATCTTTACGTAAAGCAAGATTTATTTATGTTTCATCAACAAATTATTAAATGTAAAACTTTGTAACTTCCGTGTTCTAGAATGTTCTAGAAAAACTATAATAGATATTGATACGCGCGAATTGGCGCGAACGCAAGTAATAATAAGTCAGTCTTAGATGAGTAACAACTTAGTCTTGAGTTAGTATGGATGTGTGTTGTGAACCAGTCTTACTTTTGCGTTACTTTTGTGCTTAATCAAGAATGGATAAATAAATATACGTTAAAAATGAAAGTGTCACATGTGTAGTTTCCTGGACACCCAAGAATGCGACGTCCTGATATAATTTTGTGATGTATTAATGGCAGGCGAGCTACGAGATCTACGGGACCACTAAACAACCGAAGGTGATGTATTAAATATGAGGCTTTTAGTGTTGTCCAGTAAAAAGCGCCACAAGGCAAATCTACAATTTTGATGCAATTTTTTTTCAAATTTTGTACACGTAAGCTTTAATCCATGAGGACGGTCGCCGTAAGTGTAAGAATCGCGTACGATACATAGTTCACGAGATACGACGTCATAAACAATAAGATGCGCGAAAAACTGCTGTATTTAGCGACAATGCTGCTCATTTTCTCCTAAACCATTGGACTGATGTCAACCAAATTTGGTACACACTTTTCTTACGGCAAGGTAACAATTGCTAGAGTTAAGAATCACATACGACACATGGTTCAGAAGATATGACGTCATAAACAATAGGAAATGCAAAAAAAACTGCCACATAATGTTGCGATACTTTATAAATACACTATATGAGAATGAGAGTACTAAGCGAATTGCGATAAACTTCAAACATAATTTCAAAACTTTATTAAACCTTTTCTCGCTGACAACCATAGTAAAATTGCTATGTCGACAGCTGAGATATAGCGCCCGTCACATGGATGGGTTGGCAACAGCACCTTCGCGGGCCGCCACAGACAGCGCCCCGCGAAGCCACGGCCGATGGGGGCGCCGCCAGCGTCTTGCTATGGAGCGAAAGAAGACACCACGCCAGACGACCTTCGGACGGCGACCAGCACTCATCGAAATACCTTGCGTGTATCTAAATAGGATAGCTGCTGTACTTGTTTTCTATTTTTAAGTTATGTATCGTACTAATTCTGGAATATACTTCTGACACATGGTTCGATGTCTGTACCAATTCCTCAGAGTTCCCGATTGCGGCCTACACCTGGAACCCACTTTCCTTCTGTGTAATCGCTAAGGACACAATAAAAATGATGAAAGGAAAAAAGTTTTTCACTTACTACTTTTCCGATGTTTATGGAGTAAAACTATTGCCTTCGGTATGACGTTTCAATTTATAATTTGTACACTACAAATAGTAGCCACAGGAAATTTTACACACAATATACACACATATAGGTGAATGTACAATTGTGTCACAGTACGACACATAGTTCATGAGATATGAACATATAAACAGTAACGTTCCGCTGTTTATGGACTAAAACTACGAATTTCGGTATGATGTTACTATTTATGATTTCTACACTACAAATTGTAGCCGCTGGAAATTTTACAGACAGTTTACACGCATATAGTTGAGAGTACCTTCTAAATTGCATCACAGTACGACTCGTAGTTCATAAGATATGAGCACATAAACAGTAGCGGTCATGGAAAACCTCCCCATCACACACCAAGTTTTAATCTGTTACTTCTTTACTACTAATTGTATTCCCAAGAGATTTTAAAGATATGCAGCCCTTATACAAATGAATAAATACCTGAAAAATTGCACGAATAAATAAATAAATACCCCGGCAACTCCGGTTTTCAGCTAGTACAGGATACAACAGAGATTGTGGCTGCCGCTCTTGAAGCCCAGACCAAGTTTAGTAAATCCATCAGTAATTGTTATCGTTAATGTTCCATTCTATTAGTTTTGAAATATGAAACTCCAACCCCATACTTTCTACGACACATTGAAAAAGGGGAATTATTAGAACTCTTATCATTTCACACTTCACAATTCCCAAGGTAAGTTGTCGAAGAAGCATCTTATAAAAACTGGACATAGAGTGATAAGACTATTACCATATTAGGGCCACTTTAATTCAATTGAACTTACTTGGTCACAAGTGAAAATACTCCTTAAAATAAAACGTTTACTGTGGGTGAAGGTGAAAAACTAACTACTAAGGTTCTGGAAAATATCTCCGAAATGTACTGGAGGTTTGTTGTGATGCAGACGAAGTGTGGAACAATGAAGGTCTTCCCGAAGAGAGGGTTACGGAACTTATATTGCCTCTAGCTGTTCAGTCACTTCGGAAAGTCCCAGTGATTCTGAAAAGAGTAGTACCGTCCCTCTTTCGGACGAAGCAACTGCCTGCAGTTAGCGATAGCTGGAGCTATGTACGCATAAAAATTTTCAATACTCTGGAATCGTATGCAGTATTTATGCAATTTATGTGTTTTGAATGTGTCGCCTATAGCCCCTAATGCATCAGCTCATGAAGTAAGTGTGACGATAGTTTCATGTTATCAATAACAGCGATAAATTACAGTATGCTTTAAGCGTTGAATTCTACTTCGAATTTGATCGTAGAGATTAGTTTTAAACAGTATTTCCAGACACCACAGCCTCGAAAGCAGGAGATAGAAAGTCAAAAAGCAGGAGAAAGCAGTAGATCTACTCCATACGTTAATAAAATATAATGAAAAACTCGTTCTATATTAGGAAATTTCTAGTACAGTGGTTAACAACCAATATATCTCCATACATCTATTGCACGATTTTGTTATTACCACTACTATTAAACGCAAAATAAAATAAAAGGGAATACAAGGCTATACGATATTTTGACTGCGTTATACGTGCATGGGTTCCACTGAGCACGCTTTTCGTTATTATGCATCGAGAAATTTCGTATATAAGATCGAAATCTTTTCGAGAACCACAGTTAATTTATTCATATAACTGAAAATATATTTATGTCACTTTCACACACCTTCCAATACGCAAAATTATTGCCTTCCCTACTACGTTTTAGCCAACACTTAAATGTAACTTCACTTTCTCACTCACATTTGTAGTTTTGAGTGTACTTAACTTTCTTCCGCGCTCCGTATGCACTCATTTTAGCGTTCGACTTTCAAGAAAACGAATTATTTCAAAGATTCGCGGGAAAACTAATAGACCACGCTCAAGAACTGTTGTAACTGAACTTCAGCAATGAAGAGCTGTGAGCCAGTAATTGTTAGCAGTATGCACCGCGATAATCGTTTACATAATTTACGTTTTCAAATGTTCAAATGTGTGTAGAGCTTATGGAACTTGACTACGGGGTCATCAGTCCCTAAACTTAAAAACTACTTATGTACTAGCTAAGACTAAGGACGGCACAAATATCCATGTCCGAGGGGGGATTCGAACCCCCGACCGTAGTGGCCGTGCAGACCGTGACTGGAGCGTCTCAGTCAGCTCGTTTTACGTTTCACGTTTTACGTTTTCATTACAGGTTTCGTTATTCAAATACCAATAACTCCAGATACATGATACCATGCGGTACACCTTGCCATAGTAAGTCCAGGACCTTTATGCATTGAATAGGAAAAAATTAGGTGAGAGATGAAACCTTTTGCCAATAGTCTCAGTTTGGTAGCCTAGTTAACATACTAAAAGTCCCCGAAGCTCTGGGCTGTGGAATCACGGTTATGGCGTCATCAATGTGGAGACCTAAGAACCTGTGCTGTCATTTATGAACGGCTATAAATTCTGTGGGAATATGAAACTGTCCTTTATGCATCAAAATACAGAGGAAGGAGTGATAAATTTTTATGTAGCAGTATATCACTTATATAATAACATTCCTTCTGAGTTATATTAATCGAAAATGAGAAAATATAATTTTTCAAACATTTTTTGAAGTTTATCGATGAATAACTGGGTAATTATGGAACAAATTGACGACACCTTTCTATTAATCATATAGCACATTCTTAGAACTTTAATATAATATCAATATGTTTTTCCTACCATTAATAATAAGGGGCCGGCCGCAGTGGCCGAGCGATCTGCGGCGTGTCCAGCACGGTCTGCACGGCCTTTCCGTCGGGGGTTCGAATCCCCCCTCCGGCATCGATGTTTGTGTTGTCTTTAGTTTAAGGTAGTTCGTAAGTAGTTTGTAAGTTTAGGGACTGATGAATCCGCAGTTAAGTCTTACAAACATTTGAATAATTAGGGAGTTACCTGAATTTGTTTACCGAAAGGTGTAACTGTTCACTAGTCAGACTCACATTCTGTAGTACAATTTTCGCATACTTTGTTAAGAGCAGCTTACGCTTTACTAGAATAGTGGCATCATGTGTGCGTGTAGCCATTGTACGCCGCTTCCTCGGTCGGTCAACCAGGCGAAACGAGTTCATTGCTCTCTCGGGGCTTCTGGCGCCAGCCGCGGACAATAGGGTATAAACAGTCCAGGCAAAAGCTTTTTTTTCTGGCTGGGTCTCGCCAGTTCGCAACTTTCTTACAGGGTTGACGCACGTAAAAACGGCACACGAAACGACACGCCACGTGCGACGTACAGCGCACAGCGACGTTTATATAGGTCTTTGGCGACGCCAATGTGCTTCTGGAGTGCGCCTCCCGCCCTCATCGCGGCGCGTTTTCCTCGTGCCGACGCCGCCGCGTTTTCGCGCTCCGACGCCTCGCCGTCCTTGTGGCGTCGTCACTGCGACCGTAAATTTTAAGTAGAAGCCCGATTTTTGTAAGTTGATAAACCGCGATTAAACTACAGATTTAATGATGTTGGTACGTTTCTGTAGTACTTTAAATGTAGGTCGATGCAATAGGGTACAAGCAATAGTTCTTTTTGTATTTTTCAGCTTTCTGAGTAATTTGTCAATAATTTCGCATTGTGGAGATGGAAGAAGTGTGCCTTATTTGCAACAACACCTTGATATCACAAGATGCAACAGTAACAGTAACTGGTATCGCTACTCTAGTAAAAAGTAGTTGGATTACACGAAAAACTGGAAGGTGTTTCAGCAGTCACGGGTCACGTGAGCTGTCATAGGAACTATACAGGTGCAAGCAGTATTGCGGCATTCGTTCAACCCTCTCCTTCAAAAATTCCGAAGCTGAGATCCAGTGCCTCTACCTTTGACTTTAAACCGCATTGCCTCTTTTGTGGAGATGAATGTGATATAAACTTTGATATACGAGGCGCGTCCAGAAAGTACCGTTTCAATTCATCTCCGCTGTAGCGCTGCGCCGGCCGCGGTGGCCGAGGTGACTGAGGCGCTCCAGTCACGGTCTGCACGGCCACTACGGTCGGGGGTTCGAATCCCTCCTCGGGCATGGATATTTGTGCCGTCCTTAGTGTTAACTAGTTCATAAGTAGTTTGTAAGTTTAGGGACTGATGACCCCGTAGTTAAGTCCCATAAGCTATACAAACATTTGAACTTTTTTTTTTTTTTTTTTTTTTTTTTTTTTTTTTTTTTTTTTTTTTTTTGCAGCGCTGCAATTGCAGTTCCGCACATGCGCTGTAGACGATATGTATCAATGAGAAGAACGTACGCCATTTGGAGATCGCTGTCAGTTTCGCTTTGTTGTGCTTGTTTGAAATGTCGGCGTTGATTGAAATCCCGCTGCCTGTGAAATCAGGGCGGTGATTCGGTTTCTGAATGCGAGGAAAGTGAAACCAAGTGAAATTTATCGGCAAATTTGCGATGTTTACGGACCAAATGCGATGAGTGATTCGATGGTGAGAAGATGGGTCCGACAGTTCAATGGCGGGGGTAGTGATTGATGTGCACGATGAAGAACGAAGTGGTCGTCCACCTTTGGTTACAGAAGAACTGGTTCATGCGACTTTCATCTGTTCTTACATCTCAAGTCTTTCCTTGGCGATCATCACTTCACCAATGACGTCGAGCTGAAAGAAACTGGTTCCAACTAGTTGAAGACAGGCGGCAGATTTCTATGAAGAAGGTATACAAAACCTGGTGCCATGCTATGATAAATGCCTGCAAAATTTCTGCAGTTTTGTGGAAAAGTAGTTTAAGAGTTGTAGAATTTTGTGCAATAAAAATTTCTTCTGTATCTTTGTACAATTTCATTTTATTACCAAACGGAACTTACTTTCTGGAAGCGCCTCGTAAATTTGCCTCTGAACCGCCGAAATGTTTACGAAGTGCGATCCATAAAGAGCAAAGAGACTATTTTGAGTGCCGCCCAGTCTCATAATGATGAATGGGGTCAAATTGTGACAATTTGACTGAGAAGTGTTATTTATGTAGTTGCTGCCGAGACAGATACCACAAAAGCTGCTACAAGAAGTTCTTCAAAATTCCAACCGAGTTCTCGGAAGGTAGGAGGGCCAGAAAGCTCTTCATAAACTTTTTTCGTGGTTAGAGGACTGTGATAAATGCCAACTCTCTTTGAATGAATTACTCCAACGAGTACGTGATTATCTGCCTCCAAGAAGTGAAATATGCTCCGAGAAAACGCTGCAAAAAACTTTAACATTATTTTAGGAATATTATAACTAATATGCCAGGACAAAGACCTACAATTGTGTGCTTTCGAAGTACTGGTCTCAGCATTCTGACAAATGCTTGGTACGCACAGAGAGAAGATGTTCTTGTAGCGGAAAGTATGAAAATAGTGAATACAGCAGCTGCCATCGTGAAAGAAGACAAACGATCCATGGTACAACGAGTTGATACATACCCACCAGCTGACGCGACGTTCCTGAACGGTAGGGAAGGCATCCCACGTACATATAACACTTATTACTGCTATTAGCAAGAAACGTAAAGTTGAGGTCATTTGTCACGCTATTACGGCGTGTGCCATACCGAGACCTTTCCTTTCATCCGTACAATTACAATTGGTTGTATACATATACAGACGTATCGGGTCTCGCCATTTTGTAGATATGCTTCATAACACGGGTATTTCTGCATCTTACAAAGACGTCCGTCGGTACGAAGCAGCAGCTTTACTACAAGTCCACCAAATGTTTATCAAAATTCTCGGAAGCAGTTTGTTTTTGACAATGCAAAAATAAATAAATAAATAAATAAATGTTTGTTAAGCTATGGGACTTAACTACGGGGTCATCAGTCCCTAAACTTACAAACTACTTATCTACTACCTTATACTAAGGACAGCACAAATATCCATGCCCGAGGGGGGATTCGAACCCCCGACCGTAGTGGCCGGGCAGACTGTGACTGGAGCGCCTCAGTCCCCTCGGCCACCGCGGCCGGCTTTGACAATGCAGACTCCACCGCGGCCGGCTTTGACAATGCAGACTGTAATGTAATGTACAACCGACGGCTCTGGTACCTTTCACGCTATAGGTGGAATTAAGTGTGTTACTGCAGTAGAAGCTGTACAGAAGGTAAAATATATTGCTCGATTAAAAAGTGAACCTTCAGCATCAATTCTGAGTGAAGTATGAAAAATCAATGATAATGTGTACAAACCTAGTGAAAACAAAGGCAACATCAGTTGGATGACTGAAGGATATCGAAAATATGTGTAGGTTGTCTAATCCTCAGCTCGGTAAGAAAGGCCTCCTTACTGATTTTTTGTGGGTGTGTGGTTCCAGGTTAGGAGTACCCAAAATTCCGATTTGGAGTGGGTACATGCATATCTTAAGTGGTGACATGAGCGAATACGATACGTCTGCTGTATTAACATCGGATATGATCGACAGTGTTTTATTATATGCAGTAGATGAGTGTAAACGTCTGCAACAAAGCATCTGCATTGTCACATTTGATTAACCTTTGTTTTAAAAGGCTACACAAATTGTGGCCGAAAGAGAAAACACAGCAGCACTGTCAAATGTTGTAGTGAGACGGCGGATTCCACACACTTATGTCATCCATGGGCGAAATGGGATTCATCATGGGTGTAAGTGGACTTAGTTTTGGTCCATTATGTACGCCCCTAACAGCATTGACGGAATGCTAACTGGACATTCATTTTATCAGTCACCTCGTTTCATGCATAATCTGGACATTGATCAAACTCCCTCTACAAACCTGCAAGCATTATTTACTGCTACATTAGACAACGTTCAGGCTATTGAAGATTTCCCCAACGTACCCACGATAATCATGTCAAAGGAGAAGTTACAGAATTTGATGAAGGAAGCAGCATCTAGCAATCGGACTGCCAAATTGTGGATGCAGTAGTATAAACAGGTTAGCACAATCAGGCTTTAAATGGTGAAATATGTGCACTGTATATAGAAACAGTAGTTTCACTATCTTTTGAGAATATTCACGTGTACTGTCAAGTCTTGAACACGGTTGTAATAAGTATCTGCTCACAGCTCTAACATGCGGTCTACCTAGTGATTAATCACACCTTACAGTAAATAATTTCAGATATCTCGCTTATTATTAGTGATAGGAAAAACATACTACTATTGTTTTAAATCTGTAAGAATGTGTTACATAATTAATAAGAACATTATAATCGTTTCATTGCATAATTTCGCAGTTATTAATAAACATACTCCAAAAAAGTTAAAAAAAATATTTTTTTTCCGTTTTGTTACCGTAACTCAGAAGAAATTTTATATATACTTGTGATCTTGTTATATAAACGTTTTTCACCTATTCCTCTGTAATTTTGCGCAAAAAGGACCTTTTTATGTCAATCCTGTGAAAATTTATAGCCTTTCTAAGATTACTCTACAGTTTCTTTGGCCGTCATATTCATGACGTCATAAACACGATTCCGCAGCCTGATGCTTTGGGGACGTTTAGTATGTTAACTAAACCATCAAACTGAGACTATTGCAAGAGGTTTCATCTCTCTCCTAATTTTTTTTAATCCTCCCTTGGGCATGGATGTTTGTGCTGTCTTTTCGCATTGTCAACTGACTATAACCAACGCCCAGGGTTGGGAAAGCTACTGTTTTAAAGTAACTAAGTTACAGTTAAAGTTGCTCCCTTGAAAGGTAACTTACTAACAGTTTTAGTTACTATACATTGAAAGTAACTGTATCAGATACAAGTAACTTTACAGTTACTTTTAAAAATTGTGAGTGTAACTGATTTATAAATCCGTAATAAACCTTCCTCGTATAGAAAGGAGACAAGCTTTAATGTCAATCAATAATTAAATAAATTAATGCATACACAATTATGTATTACTAACAGTAATACGTAATTAATGTATCATTAGCCGCGGTGGAGTAGCCGAGCGATCTAAAGCGTCTCGCTGCGGAGTGCGCGGTTGCTCGCCGTGGAGGTTCGAGTCCTCCCTGGGGCATGGGTGTGTATGTTGTCCTTAGGTTAGTTTACCTAGGTTTAAGTAGTTTGTAAGCTACGGACTGATGACCACGCAGTTTGGTCCGATAGATTTACAAACATTTTTTTATGTATCATTAAATAAATTGTCCACAGCGTCTTCTATCTCATTGTAAGTAATTTTCAGTGTTTGTTCATTTTCACGAAATACGTAATTAATGTATCATTAGCCGCGGTGGAGTAGCCGAGCGATCTAAAGCGTCTCGCTGCGGAGTGCGCGGTTGCTCGCCGTGGAGGTTCGAGTCCTCCCTGGGGCATGGGTGTGTATGTTGTCCTTAGGTTAGTTTACCTAGGTTTAAGTAGTTTGTAAGCTACGGACTGATGACCACGCAGTTTGGTCCGATAGATTTACAAACATTTTTTTATGTATCATTAAATAAAT
Source organism: Locusta migratoria (assembly GCA_026315105.1). NCBI lineage: Eukaryota > Metazoa > Arthropoda > Insecta > Orthoptera > Acrididae > Locusta > Locusta migratoria. The sequence continues at coordinate 766,348,273 of CM048744.1, read as the reverse complement.
TGTCCACAGCGTCTTCTATCTCATTGTAAGTAATTTTCAGTGTTTGTTCATTTTCACGAAATGTAGTTTTTCAAACTTCCAACCTCTTGAAAGTTACGTTTCATCTTGTTTGTTGTTCGTGTCTCCGTGAAAAACGCCGAATTTGTTGTCTGTTGTATATATATATATATATATATATATATATATATATATATATATATATATATATATATATATATATATATATATGTTCGCAGCGTCTGTTACGCGGAAATGGCAGCAATGAGCAAATATTTCAAACTATGTATTCGTATCCAGAGCTATTATATGACAGGTGAAGAAAGTAGTAATAAAATAATAAAGATATGGGGCGCTACATTAATAGTAGGCAACTCCCCGACGAAATAAGTAGAGGAAGACGTAGTTGTCCGAGAAGGCAAAACGGGAATAACACGCTGCCTCGCGAGAATGGCCGCTGCGGATAGGGCGGTCCCTCCCGCCGCGGTCGAGTCCTCCCTCGGACGTGTGTGTGTGTGTGTGTGTGTGTGTGTGTGTGTGTAAGTTAGTTTAAGTAGTTTGTAAGTCTAGGGACTGAAGAGCACAGCAGTTTGGTCCCATAGGTTTACAAACAATTGAATTTGACTGACAGGCTGTGCGAGCTGAATTTGGAAGACATTTCTCCTTTTTGTAACTTCACCAAGATGTCGCCGTCAAATCTTGAAATTAAAATGAACATTACAAGGCAACTTGTTTCAAAAACAGGCACAAAGTTCAGAAAAACAACCCCTGTGAAGAGAAGACTAGCTGTTGTTCACATTTCAAAGTCGGCCATGTCATTACTGATCCCGCAGAGCTTTGGATGAAAGCTTATGTAAACGTAATTCAGTTATATTAACACTGAAACATATTTAACTGATAGTATATTTCTTTATGTTTAAACAGTATTACAAATCGTCATTTTCAATGAAGGTAGTTTCTTTAGCCTGCAAGTCATTCACATCACAAATGAATATGACAAGGTATCTGCTGCTGACGATCCCTTCTCACGTCCACGTTTAGTACACACTGCTGCCTCCTACATACTCTGACATTCATTTCTGCTTCATAAAAAGCACTGTAAAACAAAGTGTTTTCATCCCTCTTTCATTGGGCAGAAAGCAATGTACGCGAACTCGATAACGACTCATTTCCAAAATAAAGATAACGAATCCTATTATTCAATTCAATTGTTTGTGTAGCTTATGGGACTTAACTAAGGGGTCATCAGTCCCTAAACTTACAAACTACTTATGAACTAACTAAGACTAAAGATGACACAAATATCCATGCCCGAGGGGGGATTCGAACCCCCGACCGTAGTGGCCGTGCAGACCGTGACTGGAGCGCCTCAGTCCCCTCCGCCACCGCGGCCGGCAATCCTATTATTATTGCTGCGGTGTTGAGAAATGAGAGAGACTTCATTGTTTTATCTACTTCACTTACGATTGGTGCCAAACAATATAGCAATTTTCTGTGGGGAGTCGTGCTTCTTTTTAATTATTTTTGTGACACCGAACATTTCACAGGCCTCCTCTGCCTCTTATTAGGTGAAGAATTCGTAAATGTTGCTTCTTGACTACATGATTTCGTGAATGAATACACGGAGAAACAACACACACACACACACACACACACACACACACACACACACACACACATATATATATATATATATATATATAAACCACTACCCCTGCAAAGGAGCATTTAGTGTTAGCAAGCCATGGACATTGTTTTTTACCGTCACTGCCACGGAACGCAGCTTTTGTGTTACCAACATGTTGTGAAAATCGGTAATTACTGAATTACCGTAGCCCAGCGAGCAGCGTTGTAGAACATGTTTCAAACTCAGCGTAAACGCGTCTTAATGCCAACGAGCAAGCAAAAAACGAATTGTACGTGAATTCTTAAGTTCGCTTTGGAGTTTTGACTGCGATGCGCGAGGCACTTCCCCGTCGCAGGTTCGAATCCCTCCTCGGGCATGGATGTTTGTGTCGTCTTTAACAGGGGTGTAGATACGGGGGGGGGGGGGGGACGAGATGGTTCAACACCCCCCCCCCCCCCCAGAAACTCATTTTCTTTTTTTGTTACTTGTGCTAAAATTAAAAATTGACAATAATATGTGTAATGAATAAGAGAGTTCGACTGAAAAATTTTGCCAAGAAAGAGAGGTACAAGGGTGTCTGTAATCGATGCTTAGGTGAGCTTTGTCTTCTTACGTCCTGTCGGAACACTTTTTCTCGAGTGTTTTATTGATAGCCTTCGTAAGGCCTAGGCAAGCGTCGCACACAACTTTCACGACTGTAAATCTTGCCAATTAAAATAATAATAATGGCTACGGTAACCACCACCTAACCTTCAGTAACAGTGTACAAGTATTGTTGAATTCCAGCCAGAAACACTCTCCATAGACTGTTTAAAGTATCGCGCGAGGCTTGCCTGGCGTGTAACGAAGGCCACCGTTTCTTATGTTTGCTACTACTACCAACTTCAGTGATGTACTGACTTTACTACTACAGTAGGGCATCAAACTTGTACGTCACACAGACAAATATATTTTTTAATGAGAACAAATGTATAACATCACAAGCTTATTACTTCCGTGTATAATTTATTGCACAGATGCTAATCATCTGCACGTATGCATGCCTAATCTGGCAGCATTGTATAGCAGACAAGATTAGATTCCCCCTCTTTTGACAGATATTAATCATGTGAAAAGAATTGTTAGTTTCGACGTTTTGGATCTAATTTCGAGTTTGTATTTTATTGAAGTAAGTATCTCTATAGGCTGTCAGTGCTATTTAACACTCGTATTAATCTGTAGATATTTAGCTTCGATTTTGTGTCTGTATTCTAATTGTTTCACAAACCTTAGGCTTTAAATTGACATTTGTAGCCATATTTTGCAACTGGGGCAATGAGCCATGGTGGGGAATTTAGGCAAAATGAAGTGTAATACAGATGCATACATTTTGTGAAATGGGCACTTGCATAATGTAGAGAATGTAGTAGTTTTGAAGTGCCAAAAACTGTATTTCTTACTTTTGCGGTGTCTTAAGTCTAAATTATAAAATCTCCTTTCATTCCAATTTTACATCGACGAGTACTAGAAGCCTTCTAAATGTCTAATACAGTAGTGTGGCAAGTATGAATTAGAACAGTTGTAATACTTATTTACTACTACTCATTCATCGTGTAAGTTTATCCTTGATTTTGAAATGTATGGCGTCATAACCCAGGAACACAGGGTACTGGCACCACTGCGTGTGCTTTCACAATATATTTTAACAATAAAATTAACAAAACACATGGCTCAAAAATTTTTATAAAATTAGTATAGCTGGCAAAGCTGTATGAAAAAGATACACTTTTAATAAGGTAAAAAACCTGGTTTCCCTTAAGGTGGCGCCATTCCCCTATATGTTATTTGTCTGAAGGCTTTCGATTTTTTATTATTGCTGACAACTTATGACTTGAGCCAGATGTGGTAGTGCGGAAGGTATTTCTAATTTACTAATCCCTACAACTATTAAATTTGTTCTGAGAATTCGGCTTATTTTATCTGTTACGTTCAAATAATTTACAGGAATATAGTTGGGCAACGTCTTCGACAACAGCCAGTATTTCGGGAGGTGAACGCCCGTCATTTTCAAGGTATAACAGAAAAGACTGCTCTTCATGTGTACAATCTTTTTCAATAACGCTTCATTCTTTTATCAACTACTCACAAAATTATCCAAATTCATAGAGAAAATCGTAAGTATGTTTTGTGGTAGGGGGGGGGGGGAGGTGGAAGAAATCAGCGTCACAGATGTGGCACGTGTCAACTGTGCCAGGGGACCTCAATATAGTTCTGGGTCTGAACCCCCCCCCCCCCCCCAGAGGAAAGATTTATCTACGCCCCTGGTCTTTAGTATAAGGTAGTTCATAATTAGTTTGTCAGTTTAGGGACTGATGACCCCACAGTTAAGTCCCTTAAGCTTCACAGACATTTGAACTGCATCATAAGCTGGCCAAGGCATGCACATGTGTCTTCTTCTTTCTCCAAGTCGAAAGGCGTGGAAAATAATCGGAGACTGTTTACATGTGACGCGTCAGCTGATTGTTATATACTAACTGTTATGTACGTAATTATAAAATAAAAATTTATGAATGAATGGGTACTATTAATTAAATGTTATAACAGTACTGAAATATATATTTCATACATTTCTAACTTACGTAGTTGAAAATACACAATTTAGAAATATTGTTTATTTTTTCTCTTCACTCAAATAGAAGCCTGGTATTCTTTAGTCTAATTCTTACAACAACAAAAATATGTTACGCTACGAGCGACAAAACAGTAATGATCAGTGGCGTAACTAGGACTTGGCTTTGGGGGAGGGGGGTGGGACAGATCTGCTTGACGAGCAAAATTTTAGTCAGTTTCCAGGCAGTCTACCATCTACCACTTCCGTTGAAGAAACTAATTCACTCCCATCCAATGAAAACTTATGGTAAAACACCCCAAGTTTCCAATCTTTACCTTTACCAGATTGCTGTTATACGATTTCTCTCTCTCTCTCTCTCTCTCTCTCTCTCTCTCTCTCTCTCTCTCTCTCTCTCTTTTTTTTGGTGGGGGGGGGGGGTTCTATCCCCCTCATCCCCCCCTTAGTTACGCCACTGGTAATGATACTTCCGTTAAATCGTTAACTGATAAAAGTAACTTTGTTACAGTTAAAGTTACTTTGGGCAAGTAATAACGCCATTACAGTCCGTTACATTTGAAAAGTTGTAACGGTGTTACAAGTAACACGTTACTCCCCAACCCTGCCGGGCCCTACAATCCCATTAGTGGTGTACTGCAAATAGCAAAAAATTTGAAAGGTGGACATTGTGAAGGCAAAATAGGTGCTATTCGTTACAACACATCTCCCCTTCAATTATGTTTCAAATAAGTTTATGATATTTACCGGTAACTGAAGATGTACCTAGTATGTAGTAATTAAATATACTTATACAGCAATTAGTAATTTTTTTGCCGTACTTGCTAATTAATAGGAGGGTATTTATTATGGTACAAAGGAAAGCAACAGTCTTTGGATATCAATTGTATTTTCAGAGCAAAAGTATCAATAGAAACAGAATTCGATAAATTGTTCACTGCAAAGTGCTTACAGGCGGAACAAATTGCTTTCTTCTTTACTGGAGATTAGACTGTAGGGATAACAATGGAATCTTAATGAGACGAATGAGTCTGCTTCGCTGACATAATTTTGAAAAGTTGGGTTCAGTACTTGGAGATGGGTATCTGGTTCAACATCTAGACAACTTGAATACTTCATTTTGTTGGCAGCATAAATCAAGAATGCAGATTGGCACATATACGTTGTGGCAAATGGAAGTAGAGCACGTTTTGCTCTTTCAACAAGAGGGTGCAATTTTGGTGTTCGAAACGGATTCAAACGTCTGAGTAATAGTCACTATCGAAAGTGATTTCAAAGAGGAGTCTATGGCTATTTCCATCAACTAATATTCATTCAATGGCAGAATGTTCAGCTTTTTGGATACAGTGAATGGGTTGACCATCCATTCGTATTCCTGCAGCTTCTTATATTCAGATGTTGGGAAGGGGAAAGTAATGCTCCAATAATGATGTCAAGAATCGGAGATGTTCGAGGATTTGATGAAACAAATTGTCCACAAAATCCTATGTCACGTAGAGAAGAGAAAAACGCTCTACCTTCAGCTCCTCGACACTCTCTACCAAAATAGTGATTTTCCTCTTCAACTTTGTCATTGGTAGTGATCGTCGTTATATTTTTATCTTGCAGTGAAATATTTATTTCGTTAATATTGGAGAAAATATCTACCAAACATGCAAGTATACACTGTCAGTTTTCATCATCAGGTCAACTAATTTGCTATTGAAGTCCAAAAGGAAAGCTAGAACTTCAGAAAGTAATTTGAGATTGTTTATTGTTATCACCATTCAGGATGTTTAGATACAATTGGCATTGTCAATATGGAGATTACAGTTAAGAGTTCAATTTTATGTACGTCATATAATAGAGAGAGACGCGTTCCCACGTGGGACCCATCTCAGTTTTGTATGAAGGAGTAGGGAACGATGAAGCTATGGGATTTAGAGGGGTTGTGGCCCCTGTAAAACCACCAATACTGTTTGACTGGACTATATTACTACTCAGCATACGAGCATAGACAGACAAAGACTATAAGTAAACATGGTGGCCTAGAGACAGCTTGCCCAAAGATGTTTGTACAGAAATAACACTTTAATAGAGGTGTTCGATAGTTGAGTGCTGTTGTGCGGCGACGAAGAATCTAGAAATGTATGTTGGTGAACTCCACTGCATTGTTGGGAAGGCTCGACGGAGCGTGGAGGCGGCGAGCATTGGGGCTGACGACGGTGAAATCTGCCAGGTGTTTAGGAGGCCAGACACGTCGATCGAGTTGACGTGTGGTCAAATGGGCAGATGGTTGGAGGGGAATGATGACTAGTACCACACTTAAGGGAATAAGGAAAGCAGAAAGGCGCATGTAGCATCCACGTCCACTGAACGGAGGGGGGGGGGGGGGGTGAAGCACTTAAGGAGTTCACACTTGCACTGTTGGGGAGGGGGGGGGGGGAGAGGAACTGGTCATGGCCATGCATGCTACATATAGCGAGCCCTCCGGAAATAATATAGGGATGTTGGTCGTAAAAGGGGGGTGAGGGCAGAGAGATCACACTCGACCACAGGAGTAGAGGGTAGGGGAACGTGATGGAAACCTCGAAAGGGGGAATATGGGGAAGTGGATGACCCTCAAACAGAGGGGAAGAAGGAGAGGGCAAACTGCTCGAGGCAGAAGCAGGGATAGCACATGAAAAAAGGCCTTGTGCAATGTGAGTGGACCAAAGGAGACCTCGTCCTGAGATAGCCAAATAGGCTCAATGTGAGCTGGTTTAACCCAATTTTTTGATATGGTAGTGAGTTTGCCATTGATCGAAATTATGAAGGTGTTTGGTGAGTTTGGTGACTTGTTAAGAACCCAATGTGAGCCAGAAAAGGGGGGAATGAGAGGGGAACGAACTGTGTCATCTCATAGCATTATGAAGGCACAGGAGCCCAGCTCCTGCAGGATGTGAAAAGAAGAAGAGTGACTGGATGAAGTGCAGAATTTGTCCTGGCACAGTGGAGTTGAACCCTGTCGACTAGGGTGGGAAGAGCATTTGGGTTTGGAGTGAGGTAGGGGTTAATAAGCTCCGCCAGTAAAACCAGAGGTTGACCATGGATGAACTCTGCAACAGAACCACAGAGGATCTCATTGTATGTGGCACAAAGGCTGAGGAGGACCAGAGGAATAGCCTCTGTCCAAAGACTGTCATGCCATCAGAGGGTGGTTTAGTGCCCTGTGCCACTGCTCTATCAGTCTGTTGTTCTGCGGATGGTAGTTGGTGGTGTGGATATGCTTGATACCACAAGGTCTGAGAAGAGTGCTGATCCAAACTGCTGGCCTTGGTCTGTAGTTATGATCAAGGGGCAGCCGAAGCTGTTTTGGCAGTGATATTGGTGAGGGGGAGTGGCCTCCACCCAGCAAGTGGTGTGGGCAATGGCAGAAATAATGTAATGGAACCCATCAGCACGAGGAAGGCGCAGACTACGTCAATGTGAACATGTTTAAATTTGTCTGCAGGAACAGGGAAGGGATCTAAAGGAGGGGATTGTAATTGTCGAGATTTTGTTATATTAACAGGGTAGGCAGGATTGTGCCCATGCCAGGCAGGTCACGTTTTATGTCCCACTAGACAAAACGTTCTGTCACTAGTCTGGTGGAGGTACGAATGCCAGGATTTGCCAGATGATTTAGTTTTTGAAAGATCTGGTATTGGAGGGGTCGAGGAATTAAGGGGAGAAGGTTGTCCATAGAATCATCACACCAAATTTTGCCCACAACACCTTGGAAAGAGATCCACATGGGGTGAAGAGACGAAGTGTGGTCAGAAGCAAGTCTCATGAGGTCATTGTTGGAGGCCTGTAAGGAGATGAGGTTGGGAAGGTCGATCAGCGGGGATACGACATGAACCCCAAGCAGAAAGTCAGTTACAACATTGTTCGCAACCTTGATGTACCAGACGTCAGTTGTGAATTGTGAGATGAAGTTAAGGCGAGAGGGTGAACTGTTCAAGGTGGAAGCAGGGATAGTTGATGGAGAAGGGGGAGAGGGGGTAGCCTCATGCAGTGTGAGTGGAGCAAGGGAGACCTCGTCCTGAGATAGGCAAGCAGGCTTGACGTGAGCTGCTTTAACCCAATTTATTGAGATGGTAGTGGGTTTATCATTGATCAAAGTCATGAAGGTGTTTGGTAACTTTTTAAGAACCAAATGTGGGTCAGAATAGGGGGGACTGAGAGGAGGATGAACCATATTATCTCATCGCATTGTCAGGTCACAGTAGTCCAGCTTCCGCATGATGCGAACAGGAGGAGGAGAGTGCCTGGATGGAGGTGGAGGATTTATCCGGGCACAGTGGGGTTGAACCCTGTCGATTAAGATGGGAAGATCGACTGGGATTGGAGGGGGGTAGGGGTTAATAATCTCCACCAGTAGGACGAGAAGTTGTCCGTAGATAATATTCTGCGACAGTACTATTAAGGTCCTCCTTGTCGGAGGCACAAAGGCTGAGGAGGACCTGGGAAGAGCCTCTGTTGAAAGAGGGTCATGGCATAGGTGAGCGGTTTTAAGTGTCCTATACCACTGCTCTACCAATCCATTGCTCTGGGGAGGTGGTGGTATGGATACGCTTGATGCTACAGAGGTGGCAAAGATCTGAGAACAGGGCCGATTCAAACTGCTGGCCTTGGTCTGTGGTTATGACCAAGGGGCAGCCAAAGTGGGCAATCAATGTCTGAATAAAAGCCCTCACAACTGTTTTGGTTGTGAGAGAAGGCGAGAAGGGTGGCCTCCACCCAGCGAATGGTGCAGTCAAAGGTAGAAAGAATGTAATTGAACTCATCGGCAGGGGACCAACTACGGGGGGCCAACTATGTCAATGTGAATATCTTGAAATCTGCATACAGGAATGAGGAAGGGACCCAAAGGAGGAGAAGCATGTGTCAAAATTTTGTTGTGTTGACAGGGTAGCCAGGTGTGTGCCCATGCTTGGCAATCACTTTTAATGTTCTACCATACAAAGCGTTCTGGTCACCGGCAGGGGGGGGGGGGTGGGGGGGCTGTGTGGCAATGATAGCACATCAATTATCGACCACCTCTATTCAAGTGTTATTTCTGTATGAACATCTTTCGGCGAGATGCCGCTCTGCTGCCATCACTCCGCAGCCCATGCCAATGTAAATGAACACATTCTACACACTTCTTCAAATTTGGTGTATGGCTCGAGTTCCCGTTGAAAAGTTTCTGCTGCACTTCTCTCTTTGCTTGCAGTGTCTGTGATGAGCAGTACCATCTCATCATCCTTTGTGCAACCTCCAGTGCAGTTTCTCAATTCTGACAGTGCTCTGAATCATCAAAATCTCGCGAGTGCTTTTCCGCCTATGAACTTTTTGAACAATGCCAATTTTGAGGATGTGCAGCCACACTCGGCATCCTGGGACACACCTACCGTGCTGCAACACAAGTACCGCCATCTTCTGCTTGCATGACTGGCGCATTTCAGAACTCTTTTGTGTTCTCGCAATCAACCGCCCATTTCTCTGGCACATTTATGAGCCACTGCCGTGTTGGCCTACCGTGTCTCCCCACAATACCGTGTTGGCATGTATTCGCTCGCTTTCTAGTCCTACTGGGAACTTCTGTTGTGCCGTGTGATGCTGTGGCATTGCCACAACAACAACAGGCAGATACTGAGGTTGCAGGGACTGACACTCAGGTGCGAAGATCATATCCTTCCCCTCCACCTGGACGTCTATCGTAGCTGTCACCCTTCTCATTCGAGGCACCAATAACTGGTTCACCTTAGTGGAACAAATCTTTGACCACTATTTGCTCGACGACTACCTGTGCTTAATAATGCACCTGCATGACCATGTCGACCTCATCTGCGACTTGGTTACCTCGGCTCCTACGTCCCACTGCCACTACTCGGCCAAGCAAACTATCCTCGAGTGGCTAACCCGCACGCCTGATGAAAATATCATCACATGCTGCACAAGGAACACCTCTGTGTCAAGAAACCTTTGCAACTACGGTGGCGTCTCTGCCTACTAGTCAGAGAACACACTATGCCTTACTCAATACTCATGGCGGTCTGGACCAGCAAGTTGCCACAGCCAGTCCAGACAGCACTCACCTACAACATACTTGAGTTGCCCAGTGAACTCATTCGCATTATGGATCAAGTGAATGATGCATATCTTTGGGAGGCTCGTCTCATTCTGCAACATCAGGCTCAACAATCAACAGCATAGCCTCGCACCTCCACCCAAGGACATTCCCAGGTAACTAATGAACTTATCGAGCCACTTGATATTTCTTGCTGCTACACCACTGAGATGACGCAGACTCGCCCTCAGAGCAATGCAAACACATTGACCCCATTTGCTGACTCCGACGAGTTTAGTGAATATGATGATGTAATTAAACTGTGCCACAAAATGGAAAACATAGTCTGAAAGTTCTTTGACGCTATTAAACAGTTCAATTTCTTTATGTCGAAGTGGTCTACTGAACATGAACAAGTGTTGTGCCTTTGGCGCAAGTGAGAGGACATCGTTTGCCGCCTCTTTGATGCTAAATCTCAGCTCTCATCTGCCAAGCAGCATCTCCAAGCGTGTTCAAAGGACACTAATTTCAAGGTTAGTACTTGTTTTCTCAGTGCAAACAGTGACATCATGTCTGTGCGTAAGGGTAACAGTGATTCTGACAGTTTGGTGTTCCCTCTCCACTCTTATGTGGAGGTTTGTAAACAAAACTCAGTTGCCATGACGACCCTGTATGCTGTCAACAGGGTGCACACATCCTACCCTCTCGTGTTTGCTCCACACACCAAACAGGCAACTTGAGAACTGGTACTTAACTGCCCAAGCCTTAAACCAGCCTTCCTGTTGCCTCAACTTTGGTTAAGCTTATGGGACTTAACTGCGGGGTGATCAGTTCCTAAACTTACAAACCACTTATAAACTAACTTATACTAAAGACAGCACCAACACCCATGCCCGAGGGGGGATTTTAACCCCCGACGGGGAACGGCCTCACACATTGTAGTATAGCGCCTCAATGCGCTCAGTCAAGACGTCAATAATAGTTTATTGTATTGTGGGCAGGAAACGTCAGTAAGAGTTTATTGTGGCCAGGAAACGTGCAAGTTCCTTGAAGTTTGACGGGCAAGGTAGGTCCTTAACAGAGTTAATGTTCTCAGTCGGAAGGGAGATGGGATCTGTAGAGACAGTGTAGCCTATAAAGTGGATAGAGGTTTGAAGTTGGTTCTTGTTGTGGTTTAACGCCAATACCTGCCCCAGCTGGAGAGTCACGTAGTATCTGTAGGTGTTGTTTATTTTCTTTAAAAGAGACACTATAACTTAGGATGTTGTCCAGGCAAACAAAACAATATTTAAGTGGAAGAGAATGTCGGTTTAAAGTGTTGCCAAGTTCGTGTGGCATTCTTAAATCCAAAAGACATGAAGCGATAATGATATAAATCGATTGGAGTTGTGATGCCAGTTTTTTCCATGTCCTACAAAACCATCGGAATTTGATGATATGCTCATTTGCAGTCCATGATAGAAAAAAATGTTGCACTCGCTAGTGCATGGGTAGTCTACAACATTTGGAATTGGATACGTGTCCATGATTGTCTTCTACATCTACATCTACATACATACTCCGCAATTCACCATAAGGTGCGTGGTGGAGGGTACACTGTACCACTACTAGGCATTTCCTTTCCTATTCCACTCCCAAATTGAACGAGGAAAAAAAGAATGCCTATATGCCTCCGTACGAGCCCTAATTTCTCTTATCTTGTCTTTGTGATCTTTACGCGAAATGTAAGTACGTGGCAGCAAGATCGTACTACACTCAGCTACAAATTCCGGCCCTCTAAATTTACTTAACAGAAATTCACGAAAAGAACGTCGTCTTTCTTCCAGCGATCCCCAATTGAGTTGCCGGAGCATTTCCGTGACACTCGCGCATTAATCGAACCTACCAGTAACAAACCTAGTTGCTCGTCTCTGAACAGCCTCTATGTCTTCCTTTAAAATGACCTGCTGGGGGTCCCAAACACTTGAGCAATACTCAAGACGTGGTCGTACAAGCGTTTTATACGCGGTCTCCTTTACAGGTGAAGTACATCTTCCCAAAATTCTCCCAATAAACCGAAGTCGGTTGTCTGCCTTACTCACAACTGTCCTTACATGCTCGTTCCATTTCATATCGCTCTGCAATGTTACGCCTAGATTGGCGTTGACCTTCCAATAGTCCCCACATATTCGCCAAGAACTGTCGTCATTTTTACCTAAGTGGATGGAAGAAAACCAGTTGCTCAATGAAGGTTTGATAGTGCTGTAATCGAGAAGCTCAGAAATATGTGCCTCTACCACTACAAACTTCTCTGCACTTAGACGGCGTGGTTTGCTAATGATGGGAGAGAGAATGTTCATACCCACTGTTTTGACAGGAGGAGCCGTGTGCGACAGACAGCTGGGCCACAGTGCGCCCGGCGAGCCTTTCAGTCGTTGTGGCTGCTGGCAGGAGAAGTGGTGACGAGGTTGTGTGGGCTGCCACCAGTGCTGCTGGAGGAGCCACTGGTTCTTGTGAGCTAAATGGCTGCCAGGTCGTGGCAGCGGATGGGTTGGCAGGCTAGGTAAAAGCAAGAGTGGCCGCAGGTACAATTGGCGGCACAATATTGTGGCTGAGCAGCAACAGACAATCTGGGAAAAGACGAAGGTCTGCAAGTTCCTACCAGCAAGAGTGGGTGTGCCACCGTTGCAGAAGCAGAAGATGGCGGTAGATTGGCAGGAGTAACAACCAGAGAGTGCGCTCAAAACACTAAGAGGTTTGATGAAAAAACTAGAGGAAGGCTTGAGAGCTCGAGCAGTAGCACATTTACCATGAGTTGCAATTAATTTACTAGCATAGTTCACCACAATGATGCAACGGGAAGGCTGGCTTGAGGTTGGGAATGTTAAAGTCCCTGTTTTCAAATTTGCAGTGTTCGAAGAATATGTTTGGTGCAATGCTGACATCAGAGAGCGCAGATGGTGGTGGGTGGGTGGCTATAGCAAGTGATCAGTCAAAGTGTGCCACCAGTTATTATAAACAAATAAAAGGCACACAATGTGAGACAGGTGTTCGGTTGTACTGCAGTGACAATGAATATACAGGGTGTCCCAGCTATCTTGTCCACCCAAAATATCTCTGGAACAATAACAGCTATTGGAAAACGACTTTCACCGGTATCAATGTATGGCCCATGAATGTACATATTTGTAAACATTCTAAAACGAAAGCAAATGTGTTTTTTAACACAAACTTATGTTTTTATAAATGGACACCCTATAATTTTTTTTCTTCAGCAATCCATTGCATGACAAATCACATAAACAATGGCGTTGATTGCATCGCAATATTCCAATTACATCCCAAGATATTGCGACGCGTAGTTGACGCTTGAAAAACCCGAAATGCGCTGCTAGCGCACGTCCTGAGGCTCAGGCGTGAACCCTATGCTGCCCGTAATCGTGATGTGATTGACATGCGTAATCGCACTTCCATACTTACCAAGAGGTCCGAAACGAATAATACGGTCTGCTGCCATCCCGCATTAAAGTCTTACATTCCAGCAGGTATTTATCCCGTAGGCTAGGGGTGATGCGGTTCTGTAACATACCTGCAGGGCCGGCGTAAGCCCAAGTGCCGCCCCTTGCGAGCTGCTAAATTGCCGCCCCCTTTTTTTTACGAAACGTTTGTGAAATTTTATTTAAACAAATCTACAAATCTGTAGGAAAAGACAACAATCAATCGCAATTTTTGTTTTTACTTTTCATATGTACCTAGGTTTCGGCCACTGAGTGGCCAGTTTCAAAGCTTTTAATATGTGCTTACATCTAAACTGTCATGTTGACAGTTTACGACGGTATAGATGTAAACATAACTCAAAGCTTTGAGAATATCTACTCTGTGCCAGAAATCTATGAATTAATGGAAAATAAAAACCGTTGAAACGGCCAAAGATTGGGGCGGAAGACAATGGAGAGAGGAAGAATAAGGAGCTGGAGTAACATAATAATGCAGTAAATACGTACTCGGTAATCGACAGGGCCGGCCGTGGTGGCCGCGGGGACTGAGGCGCTCCAGTCACGGTCTGCACGGCCACTACGGTCGGGGGTTCGAATCCCCCTCGGGCATGGATATTTGTGCCGTCCTAGTTCGTAAGTAGTTCATAAGTAGTTTGTAAGTTTAGGGACTGATGACCCCGTAGTTAAGACCCATAAGCTTAACAAACATTTGAATCGACAGGTACTGATGCTAGTCGAAATATGGTATTAACTCACTGCACTGCGGTTATTCATTTCAAAGCTGACACTCGCCGTCTGTCGTAATTTGCTTGTGTCAGTTCTGTCGTGTCTGATTATGAAATAAGGGGCAACAAATTAGTCATCGCCGTATCACGTCACTTTTCTGCGCTTTATTTTCATTCTAGCTATTGGGGTGACGCGTGCTTATTTGCCGAGTTGCCAATTTTTTTAACTAACAGATCATAAGAGAAATAAATTTTCCTATTCTGCATTCTTGAAGGAGAAAAATTCTAACTTATGAGTAACGTGCATGTGCAATACTAATTGTAGGTTATATTAAAAGCACTTACCTATTACATCCCAAGTTGCAAGAAATTCGGACGCACCAATTCTTCTGTTCTTGTGAAACGCAACGAAAGTGCTTCTGACCAATCTTGACTCTCTCGGCCAACTATCGAAACGATTTCTGTAGTTTTCGTTGTAGAGAACGCAACAGCAATACGTATTGTCTGGAAAGGCGAAGTGGTGACGCGGCAGTGTCACGTAACGAGGTACAGCGAGGCTACGGTTAAACTAGCGCCCAAGAAGATGAAGCAAGAAGCTCACAATGTGACCCATGATATGGATAAATGTAATATCAGGCAGTAATTTTATAGCATTTCGAAGAATAGAAAGAAATACGAATTTTGCGAAAACTACACAACTTTTGTCAAACAGAAAAGAGCTTCAAAGCTAGCAAGGAAACCCTTAGAATCAATGTTCTGTCTATTGATTTTTGATTTACAAGGTATCAAAATTAACGTTTTCTTTCGCGCGGACGAGAAGAAAATGTTCAAATGTTTGTAAATCTATCGAACCAAACTGCGTGGTCATCAGTCTGTAGCTTACAAACTACTTAAACCTAGGTAAACTAACCTATGGACAAACACAGACACACCCATGCCCCAGGGAGGACTCGAACCTCCACGGCGAGCAACCGCTCGCCCCGCAGTGAGACGCTTTAGACCGCTCGGCTACTCCACCGCGGCGGATGAGAAGACATTGTTGCTAAAAGACCATACTTTCTCAGGTTTTCATCAGAATCAAAGCGACCAGTATTTTACTTAGACGAAACATGGATTCACACGCATTATACAGTAAATAAATGTTGGCAAAGTGATAGTATTGTGAGTAGTATTGTCACACAAAAGGGCTGGTCAGAGTTTAATTGTCTTCATGCAGGCGGAGACTGGTGTTTCAGGGCTCAAAAACCAAAAAGTCCGACTATCACTCAGAAACAGATAGCAAAAATTTTCAAAATACGTCGAAACCCAACTTATGCCAGGCTTATATCAATGTCTTTGTCCCTTGTAATTACTCACAGAGTATTTACCCATTCATAATATTTCTAGCCATTGTAGGTGTTGAATATGTTTGACTGTAGTAATGTTCAACAAATTTTTTTCCATAGCGCAGGAAGAATAAAACACTCAACTGCCATTGAAGGGCTTAGCAATATTGATTCAGGCTTAACACGTAATTGCAGTATCGAACATTACATTCGAATTTCCAAATTAGATTTCGTCTCCTGCAAAATTAGTTGTGAGTAAACGCACGGCGCGTAACAGGCTGGCAGCGCTCCACTCATAAGAATACTGCCTCTGTTACTCCGGCATACTCACGACAGTGCTGCCACAGTGGCGAGGAAGAAGTTAGCCCTCTTCCCTCCCCTTGTTCAATAGGGGCGGCCGGCATGTAGTCGAGACGCCATGCCACAGTTCCAGAAGCCGCTCCCTCCGAGGTTTGGTTCGAATCCCCTCTTTGGAATGAATGTTGAGTTTCGACTACAGAAAAAAGGGGGGCGGCAGATTTGCCGCCCCTCCAAAAGTGCCACCCTGTGCGGCCGCACGTTTCGCACGTGCCTTGCGCCGGCCCTGCATACCTGTGTACCGCAACGTTAGTCACAAAGTTAACTTCGCTTATCGTTAATCAGTTACTAGAAAGGTAATGCCATTCAACGTTCAAACTTTACTTTACTGTAGATCTAGCGCAAGTTGCTGTGAATCATTCACTCATAATAGTAAAATTCATGTTGATGGTTTTAGTGAAACGAGCAAGTGGACTAACGGTTTTTCCATTCTTTAGGTAAAACTGTTTTGATTGGGGAAGTTCAGGTAAGACATAAAATATGAATGTAAACATGTTTAACCAATTAGTTTTATTATCACATAATTATCAATGTTATGTTTATCTAATGCGTTACATGACAAATTGTTTCAAACAAATGTTTCTGAACATCACTGGGTAAAATGGCCCTTTGTAGAAACTTGCACTGTGATACCAGCAGTACATACTAAAGATAGCGTTCACATCTCATGCTCAAAGTGATAACCATTAGCTTGCATACATAGGGTCACTCTGCAGATGAAGGATGCCCTACTTTGTGCTACTGTTTCCTCTTTGATGGCTGTACAAGCATCAATAATGAGTTGCATCATGTCCTCTGATGTTGTTGGTTCATGTTGGTAAACAGCATCCTTCACTGCTCCCCAAAGAAAAAAATCCAGTGGTGTATGGTCCGGAGATCGGGCAGGGCACCTAACTGGGCCACCACATGCAATCCACCTACCAGGGAACTTACGGTTCAGAAGTCGTCGTGCTCTTAAGTCGTTATGTGCAGGGCATCCGTCATGCTGATGTCACATGACCATTCTTCTGTTCAGAGGTACGGTATCCAAAATAACAGGAAGATGTTTGTAACGTTTCTGCTATGTTGAACACTCCTAAAAATCAGTTGCCAACATAGAAACACGAAAGATCTGATACCTAAAGTAAAACTTCATTACCGGACATGTGATATTTCACATTTTCGCCTTCTGTTTGAAATTCTATTAAGACTATTAGTAAAATACCTTTAAGAAATAGTACGTTGATTTAAATGTAACTTTGGCTGACCTTTTACGTAATTTTCAGTTTTTAATACTTTCGTAAATAATAGCTGCAAACACTAAAAATGCATTACACTTAGTTTCGGAAATTGCTGAACCTATATAGATACTAATTTGTATGAAAACAATAATGCTACATGTTATAAACTATTGCACAACATGATTTCATATATACCTTTTGTTTAAATAAATTAGGGCAGACCATGTTTTATATATCACTAGATCCTAAATTAAATACTGATAATTTTTCATGCACTAAAATGAATAATCCGTTTGGTACTAAGAAACTATCTTCGAAATTAACAAAACTACGACAACCATATACAAATCCGTATTAATAAATAATTTGACCGCAAACCGAAACACATTAAAATCCCATGTCACAATAATAGTACGCCTACACAATATTGGTAAAACAAATATGTGTGCATTTCGAAAACACAAATAATGTAAATAATTTGAGCACAGTAAACACTAGTCAAAAGGAAGACATTAAATTTGTGTACTACATTAAATACAAATTTCATGAAACAAGTACATACATTGACATAAATAGTCAAAGCTTAAATGTAATATTTTAATTTCTATATTGTGGAATATTTAATGTAAAAGAATATTGTTTAATAGTGAATTACAAAACTTTGTCATCAATATTATTACGTAGTTACGCAGAAAGATATTTGAGAGAAACCATTGTTTGTTTAGTCTTATAGAGAGTATTCGAGTGGCCAGAAACCTGTAAGCAGCTCTGTTGGCTTGCTGCTGCATTTCTTGATTGTGCAATGTTTAAGTGGAAATAAAATCGTTTCCATATCAACTAAGATGGATTTACTTTATGAAAATATCCTGTAAAATCAAATTCTTTAGTGAATGCCGAAGACAAATCACAACGCAATGGACTTCAGCCAGCATATAAGTTCAACTTCACCTACAGTGGAATGATTTCGTTATAGACTGAGAACTAATAAACATTTCCG
Organism: Locusta migratoria; assembly: GCA_026315105.1. NCBI lineage: Eukaryota > Metazoa > Arthropoda > Insecta > Orthoptera > Acrididae > Locusta > Locusta migratoria. Next base: position 766,329,889 of record CM048744.1, on the reverse strand, counting down.
TGATTCAGGAATATATTAGGGCTCAGTTTGAGTCATTCCGAAAAGAGGTGATGGACGTTAGATGTTGTCGTATAAATCTGGGGTACTGTCTGCCATTTTGGACGCCAGTTACAAAGAAAGGTCCGACAATGGTATCTCCAATAATCCCACACCAAACATTCACTTTCCACAGACGTTGATGCTCTACCTGACGGAGCCATTGTGGATTGTCTGCGGACCAATAATGCATATTCCTCATATTGGCAATTCCTTTGTTGGAGAATGATGCCTCGTTGGTAAAGAGAACATCTGCGAAAAAAATTTGGATTAGTCAGAAGTTTTTGCTGAGCCCACCGACAAAATGTCACCCTGTTGCTGAAGTCATTTCCATGAAGATCCTGGTGTAAATGAACATGGTAAGGATGAAATTTATGACGTTGAAGAATACGCTGTACACTTGATATCGACACACCAACTTCACGTTCAATTTGACGTGTGCTGATGTGAGGATTCACAGCTACGGTATCGAGCACAGCAGCTTCAGCACATTCATCTGTGCGTGTTTTAGGACAATGTCTAGGTCTTGGATTTAAGCTTCAATTTTCACGTGGAAGAGGTGTGAGATGACCAAACATCCGGCGTGAAGGCGATGGCTTGTCAGGGAATAGTCTTCTGTACAGAATCTGCCTGAACAGAATTTCGCCTGTCTACAACAGGGTACAGTACAGTTATGTAGAGTAGGGTAGAAAACAGACATATTAACGTAATAATCATAATGTTCTCTAACAGTACTATAAACAAACAAGTAATCTAATAATGTATTTCCCATCAACTTACATTCTCCATAGATCAGCAGCATTTCTACCATATCTTCATATGTGTACATAATACAGTATAAATTCCACAACACAACGTTTATTCACAATGTGTACTACTCTAACTACACGACTACACTAGCAAGCGGTGTACTACACGCCAAAGCAACAACAAATGGGATGCTTGGAGGGTGGTGGAGTACAGGAGTTTGCATGGGTTGCAGTTACAAACAAGGCGAAGTGGTAACTGTGGCTGTAATGGAAATTACGTTGGACACGTGTCTAGGTAGAGCTAGACCCTGGATGAACGAGTGCGCGAAAGGCACAATGGGTCATTGAATGCATTCGATAAACCTTATTTTGGGTGTGCAGGATAAATAAGACAACCTGACTGGTGTATACCAATTGGTACTGGTTCATATTGTGTACATAGACACATAAAACGTGCAAAAGGGAAACTATTATGTGCTTATGAGAGTTGATGGCAGCAAACCGTATTATTCGTTTCGGACTTCTTGATAAGTATGGAAGTGCGATTACGCATGTCAATCACATCGCTATTACGAGCAGCATGGGGTTCACGCCTGAGCCTCAGGACGTACGCTAGCAGCGTATTTCGGGTTTTTCAAGCATCAACTTCTCGTTGCAATATCTCGGGATGTAATTGGAATATTGCGATGCAATCAATGCCATTGTTTATGTGATTTGTCATGCTATGGATTGCTGAAGAAAAATATAGGGTGTCCATTAAAATAAGCATAAGTTCATGTTAAAAAACACATTTGCTTTTGTTTTAGAATGTTTCCAAATATGTACATTCATGGGCCGTACATTGATACCAGTGAAAGTCTTTTTCCAATAGCTGTTATTGTTCCAGAGATATTTTGGGTGGACAAGATAGCTGGGACACCCTGTATAAATGCCTAAGTTGGAAACATGGAAAGACAACATTCTGTTAATTTCACCAATAAAAATTAAATTTACATAACCCTTTTTCATTATGTATATTGATATTAAGTAAGATGACACATTTTATATCAGGAATTTCTTAAAGAAGTTTTAGGATAAAAGAAGAACAAATGACAGTTAAGAAGTAGAACAAAGTGAACCAAATATGACAATATTTTCTCCTTCACAGTGCATCTAATATAAAAGAAAAACTATGTTTCTCAGATTATTGATAAAATTATATGAATGTTATTCCACATAAAATTTTAAAATAAGTTGGGAATAATCATTTATATACCATTGTTGACTGACATCTAAAATGTGGAAAACTGTTGAACAGTGTTTTACTGTACTCCAAAATAGATGATACAAATTACAGATAGATTGGTAGGTACATAACATATAAAATTGTTTACACAATACACTTAGTTTTGTTTACTTGTACCTGAATTAATCAGAGACAATTATCTTGATTGATAACAGAAGGGAGAATGATTTGCAGGGTATTACATGTAGTCGTAGAAGGTTCATGTCTACCAGAAATGAAGATCTTAAGAGATAATACAAGAAATTGCAAGTAAATAATTTGTTATTTTGACTGTGAAGTTTTAACTGTTTTGGCTGCAGTGACAATACACAAGTTACACAAATCTCCATGCAGGAAAAAATACCAAGTAAAGTCAGCAGTTAAAATTTCTGATTTGTTACTTTTGTCATCAGAATATTTATATAACTACTGTATAGTGCTTTTCTTTTTAAAGATGACATGAAGAATTCTTGAAACTCAAATTGTATGGGAATAAAATATAACCTCTTCTTTTTTTGAATAACTTGTCAGCACCTGTGTTGATCAGAAAGCAAGTGCCGGAAACACAGTCATGTAGCTAGAGGCAATCACCCGGAGGCAGGAACTGATATCTGGAATGTACCGTGTGTAGGCACCTGTTGTCAGCAGAGCAGGATTCAGCACCTAACTCATCCTGCACTTTGTATTTAGGTGGAGGCACACTGGGGGGCACTTCTGTGCGGTGTCTCCAAAACAGCTGTGGTAGTATCAGTGTGGGTAGCGCGCAACCTATTCCTGAAGATACAGAGCGAAGGCGGGTGTCGTCAGAATCTGCAGAAGAGGCTGAAGTGTTGCCATTACTAGGTGGGCGAGATTGAGGTGGCAATTGTTGATCCTGTGGCTGTAGCTTGTGGCGTGCCTTCCGAAGGTATGCATCAAGCACTCAGTCCGTGATGCAAATGCGCTAACTAGGTGCCTCGAGTATGTTGTAGGTGAGTGCCATCTGAACCAGGTGCAGCAGCTTACTGGTCAACAGCACTATTAGTGTGAAGTCTGGCATTGCGTGTTCGCTGACCAGGGGTGGAGGTACCTCAACAGCTACAAAGGTTTCTTGTCACTGTGATGTTCCTTGTGTGGGATGTGACAGATTCTGTCATCAGGCATGTAGGTAATCCACTCGAGGATAGTCTGCTTGGCGAAGTAGTAGTGGTGAGAGGTAAGAAGGTATGTGACTAGGTCGCAGATGAGGTCAACGAGCTTGTGAAGGTGTGTTATCAAGCATAGGTAAGGAGCATTGTCATTGCGAAAGTAGTGGTCAAAGATTTGTTCTACCAAGGCAAACCACATGGTTGGTGCATCGAAGGAAAATGGTGGCAGCTTGGGTAGACTTCCAGGTGGAAGAGATTGAGGTGAACATTATACCTGAGTCCCATCTTCAGCAGCAGCGATGTCTGCCTGTTGTTGCTGTGGCAATGCCATGGCATCACACGGCATGGCAGCGGTCCCCAGTGGGACCAGAAAGGTGTGTGGTTGCATGGTGACACAGTGTGATGGGGTGAAAAGGTAGGCTGAAGTGGCAGTGGCACTGAAATGTGCCAGAGAAACAGGTGGTTGAATGCATGAGAATGCAAATGAGTCATGAGATGCCCTAATCATGTGAGCAGATGAAAGCAGCACCAGTGGTCAAAGCAAGGCAGGTGCGTCCTGGGATGCTGAACATGACTGCACATCATAATGTTGTTATTAGTCAAAATGTTCATGCGGGTAAAGTCACTTGAGCAGTTTTGAGTGTTCAAAGCACTACCATAATGGAGAAACTGCACTGGCAGTTGCACAAAAAAGGATGAAATGGCACTGCTAGTCACTGAAACTTGTTAGCAGAAAGTCGAGCTATAGACCGAATTCGAGGATGAGTCCAGAATATGTCCACTAACAGGACCACAAGGTGCAACAAATCAGTGAAGGTCTTATGGAAACAATGCACTGTGAAACCGTTGGACAGGCTTGTGTGCTGCGGAGTGTTACACTGAAGCACATGGCGATGCTGTGGTGAGCTGTAAATTCAAATTTGAAGTATTAAAAAATGAACTGTTCACATTCGACAGAGGCTGATATTGAGCACACATGAAATAGCATTGTGAAGAATGGGTATTGTTCAAGTCCTGAGCATGTATGGAATGTTCGGTGTAACAAAGTCCAAGTCCATTGTGATGCCACGTCCACTGTTATAATGGTTCGAAATGAAAGTATCCTGCAAATATTGCCAGGCCGGTTGAAAAGGCATTGAGGTGAAGGCATAGAAGCAAGTTTGTGAATGGTCGTGGGGCCAGAATGTAGCTTGGAGTAGATCGCAAAGGAGAAGTCATTGTGGCGGTTGGCCGTTAGTCCGCGCCTCATCATAAAACAAGAAAAACAGATGTGAGTGGCACAAAACACACTAAAATGTAGACTTGGGAGAAGAAGAAAGCAGTCAGGGTCACTGCTATGGGATTTAGAGGGGTTGTGGCCCCTGTAAAACCACCAAATACTATTTGACTTACTTTATTACTACTCCACATATGAACATACACAGACTAAGACTAAGTAAACTTGGCAGCCAAGAGGCAGCTCACCAAAAGATATTTGTACAGAAATAACACCTTAATAGAGTTGTTGATAGTTGATGTGCTATCATCACCACTAAGGTTTCTCATATCTTGCCTTGACTTCAGTGTCCATGATTTTATGTAATTAATAATTGTACAGATTCTGCAGCAACTGTGCACATATCAATTAAATTAGACTATTAAGTTCCATTGGTCTTTAAAAAATTGCCCAATAAAGAGGATATTTCAGCATGTGTTGTATTAGCAGGTTATGATTTGCACAATAAGAGGTACTCTATGAAACATCCTGAGTATTCATAACGGACAAAAGCCAATAAAATTACTAGTTGCATAATATCAATAGTTTCATCTGTTTGGAGAGAAAATGAATTGTGTTGGATGCAAGAAATCAGACATTTTTTCACATCATTTGACATGTCAACAATGTGTCCCATGACAGTATTGTTTGATCGTGACTCAGGAGATACAAGTTTTACTGAATTTTCGTCTTGAATAAAGGAAACAATATCATTAACACATGATTTTGTGAATGTTTTTTTGCAATGGTATGAGCTTTGCCACACAGCTTACCAATAGAAAAACTTAAGCATCCAACTTCTCGGAAGAACTTGCACAAAAATTACACACTGAGCTTTACTCTCCTCTGTCCCAATAAAGCCAGTTTCTAAATATATTTCATTGTTATTCTACTGTGACTATTGAACAATTTCAGAGTATTCACATAATAAATCCAGGTGTGGCGCTTCTTGTGGCTGTTCTTCATTAACATCCACTAGCAGCTTCCCTTGCTATGAAGGCGATGGAAAATACTGCTTGCTCCTTCAGTGGTCCTGACTTTAGCCATCAATCCATGTTGGAAATAATTTAATGGTGAAAAACCGAATAATGAAAGAGGTACTGCATTGACAAAGGAAGTTTAACATTGTACAATGTCCCGGACTGTGTATGTGGCAGTCAGCACTCTGATTCATATTAATTCATATCATTTTTATTTGTCCTGTAGATCATACATTTGTACAGTGAAGCACATAATGATACACGACAAGTCAGTAAGAATTAAACACGTTTGTGCTTTGAACATTGAAGCAACATAATGAATAGGACAAGTCAGTAAGAATAACATTAAGAATATGAATTGGTCAACTTATCTCCCACCATTTCGCAATATTATGCACAAAGGGTAAATGCAAGTTGAGCACTGTGGGCTGGCACACACACAAACCCAGAATTGTTGCAGGACAGTGGAGCAAGAAATGGGAGTGAATAAACAATCAGAATCACTGCTTGGGGACATGTCCTGATGTAAATGTAAACATATTCTTCTTAAAAATGAAGAAATTAAAGATGAATTTATTTTCACATTCTTTTAATTAATAATGTTACTCATTCTCTAAGAAGTTTTAGTGAATGGTAACCGCCGATACCTGTGAAAGAATTGGCAGACTTCTAAGGGGCTCATGGACCACACTTTGGAAAGCCATGATCTAAACTAAGCTAAGAAATTTAGACAGCAAGGTTTTTGCTAAGATACAATAGAATTTACAAAATAAGCTGCCAGAGGGGAATTTATAAATTGAAAATTAGTGCAGATCCTAAATTCGAAATTATCAGCTGTCACGCTTGCCATGGAAGAGGAGAAGGAGGACCTGTTCACTGCGACATGGATATGGTACAGGTAATGCCTTTTCTATGCAATAGTGGAAGCAGAATGTCAATAGCACTCAGCTGGGAATCTTCATGGCCTCTTCACATACATATGCAACCTTACAAAGATAACACTGCTTTGCTGACATGATCTCCACCGTTAAATGCACCTACACTTGGTAATAAAGGTGCTGCTATCTTGATGCTGCTGCGTCTGATTAATATCAGATAATGAGATTTGATGCAATAATGGTGTCAGTAGTCCTAAAATAATGGGGACACCAGGATGGATTAAAATTCTTTATTGCCATTGACAACATATAGTAGAATGTGTAGGCTTTCTTCATTACAGGAAGTAAATATCTTCAAATCTAAACTGTATAAATTATTATTAAACAATTCTTACTACTCTGTCGGAGAATTTCTTGAGGATGAAATTAACTATCTGTAAGATGTGGTTTGTAATTTACCTACTTTGTTTAATCTGAACAACATTGGTGTAATAGAATCTTACAATAAGTATCTTTCTGACGTTGTCTATTGCTGTAAGAGCCGAATGACAATAAAATTATATATAGCAGTTGTGACCGAGGTATCGCACTAAACCTTCTTTCTCATTACACATTCGAAATAAATATCTTTTCTACAGCTACAATTTAAATGTTAATATAAACATTTTTCTTGTCATAGAACTCTTTTATATTATGAAGGATGTTGGTGGCCTCAAGTATCATGTTTCATGCATCTCATTACAAAGCATTCATAAGTGTGAGGTGCAGAAGTCAATCTCATTCTATGTTGACCAGCGTATGTAATTTGATATTGCTATAGTGAATATTGGTTGTAGGCCTGTTGCAGACTGTACATGGGAATTAATTCGAGCCCTTTGACTGCTGTTGATGAGTTTACTCATCATACTGCCTGCCTGGGTGCTGATGACGACTTTAGTCACAGCCGCCGGCTTTCCCCTGAGCGCTGTTGACGAGTTAAGTCACATAGGTTTTCCGGCCCCTGAGCACTGATGACGTGTAATAGGTGCACCCAAGGTTATTAAAAGGAAGGTTGGGCCCTAAGTGAGGAGGGCTGCAATTGGTTGCTGTAGGAGCAAAGTGAGGTAGCGGCATCCAAGCAAGTTACTCGCAAACACAAATAACAACTTATAACTGGTATAAATTATCACAAAATGATTTTAAATAGTTGATTTACCTGTTTAGGTGTTTGTAGCAGATGAAGAGTGCCACTGCTGTGATTTCTGCTTTTGTGCTGCTGCTGCTTTTTGCATTTTTAGTTTCATACTGAGAAATCTCATGCAAATGAACAGTCTAGTTCTGGCATAAAGTTTTATAATGTCCAGGGAAAAATCTGCATATTTAGCTTTGATAGAGGTACAGATTGTTTTTACGATATTTTTTTTCTTAGAAATAGTGTCCAAACCATTAAATTAATTGAAAATCAGTTCAAACTGAGACACTTTGTGAAGTCACTCATCTGTCGGTACTGTAAGACCACTGCAAGACAGAACTTCAATCCAACTAAGATATCCAGGATCTGTCGGAGGATTTAAAATATCATTAGAAGGGGTTTGCAGAGTGTTGTCCGTTTTCTTTGCACGATATGCAATGTAGCCAGCCAGATACCGAAATTCTTCTGCAGAGCAGTCAGGTTCCTCTTTGGCAGCAGATTCTTGTGGTACAGTTTTAACAGGAAAGTTAATACTTTCCAGCTCTCTTTTACCATCGATCATTCACTGAAGTGACATAACTTAATCTCACTACTGTCTAATACAAGCAGTCTTTCAATAATGGATTTATCGACAAATTTTTCCCCTCGGAAGCCTGATTCCTTTGTCCAGCAAGTAGTTCCTCATCAACTTGAATAAATGTGGAACATCTGAAAACACCTAGATTCTTTGATTTACATATTGCGGGTTTGAGAAGCATGTCTCAGTGACATTGGGCTGTATGAATAAAATGGAGTTTCTAATTTAACTCTGAATTCCAGAAAACATACTCAGGTATGCATGAATAAAGGGAGTCAGAGAATATACTTCAACCGAGTATGTTCTCAGTGTGAGTAACAGGCTGAGGAAAGTTGCTCACAACAGAGAACATTCTCAAATTTCATGTGAATAAAACTAGAGAAGTTTTTCATGACCAGAGAACATTCTCTGATTTCTGAAGTGAGCACTCTAGCATATTTCTTGCTGAGTAACTTATTTTAAGGTTACATTTTACTGTGGTTTGTAATAAAAATGACAAAATTTTTGTTACTTAGAATGCAAAAACAAGTTTCTTTATATGTAGTCTTCAATAAATATGAGGGGATCTAAAAAGTTAATCTAAACAAATGATGAGTAGCTTCCTTCAGAAAAATGAGTGTGACATTTCAAGCATTTTATATAGTGATGAGAGTGATGTAAGAGATATGTTTTCATTACCGACATAGAAATTAAACACAAGTGGATTCGTCTGCATGTTTTACCCATTTGTTTGAAGTATAATTTACAGCTGTAAACAGCTATAGAGCAAAATATTGTGTTTTTAAATAGGGTCTATTAATAAGACCTTATGATGTTAGTTCCAGATAAAGTGCATCCCATGACTTCACAGTTTCTATCACAAAATAAATATTGCTGCAATACCAGGTAGGCCTACTGAAGTATTGTTTCTATCCAAACTGATTGGCCTATTTAAGACGTGTTTTCTGACATTGTAATTGTAAATTCTGTTATGTTAGAAGTAAGTAGACGCAACAGTAAAATTAATAACTGATTAATTACATACTTAGCAGCCATTTTCTCATAACAAAATTCCATGGTCTAATGCTTATGAGCAGACCATTGGGGGATATATTTAACAACAAATAACTCATGTTAGAAAGCTCTGACAGCATTTCACGTTGCAACAGGTGAATAAGTGATGCATTCTTAAAATTTCAATCACAAATTGTGCTAACCCAACTTCTAGGTATGTAACTGCCAGGTATGTAATTAAGCAGTTATTAATTTTACTGGCATATATACTTACATCTAACATAACAGAAGTTACAATTACGAAGGCAGAAAATGCATCTTAACTAGGCCAATCGATTTGGGTAGGAATCAACAAGAGCAGTACAAAAATACTTCAGTATCTTGTTTTGCAGCAATAGGCCTATTTATTTTGTGATACAATCAGTGAAGTCCTGGTATGCACTTTATTTGGAATTAACATCATAAGGCCTTATTAACAGACCCTGTTTAAAAACATAGTAGTATTTTGCTATGTAGGTGTTTACAACTGTGAATATGCACTCCAAACAAATGGTAAAACATGCAGCTGAATCCACTTGTGTTTCATTTCTATGTCGGCAATGAAAATACTCCTCTGACATCATTTTTGTCACTATATAAAATGCTTAAAGTGTCCCACTTATTATTGTGAAGGAAGTGACTTGTCAGCAAAATGTTTTTATTTGCATAAACTTTTTAGTTCCTCTCAGATTTCTTCACATTAGCCTAGGTATAAAGGAACTGTCAAGGTCTTCCAAGCAACACAAATTTTGTCATTTTTATTATATACCACAGTAAAATGTAACTTTAATAGAAGTTACTCAGCGCAAAGTATGCTAGAGAGATCACTTCAGAAAACGGAGAATGTGCTCCGGACATGAGAAACTTCTCTAGTTTTATTCATACGAAATCAAAGAATGTTCTCTGTTGTGAGCAACTTCCACCACCCATTTACTCATGCTGAGAACATACTCGGTTGAAGTATAGCCTCACCGCAAAGACATGGCGACAAGCTGCGACAGGCACATACAAAAGACACACACATACAACACTTTCAGCTATCGGCCATGGCTTTCTTCTGAAAATAGAACATTCATGCAATCACACAGGCGCATAACACAGTCATACAACCATCACCTCCGGATGCCGCACTTTGAGGCAGCAGGAGGTGATGGTTGTATGATTGTGTTGTGTGCCTGTGTGATTGCATGAGTGTTCTATTTTCTGAAGAAAGCCATGGCTGATAGCTGAAAGTGTAGAATGTGTGTGTCTTTTGTATGTGCCTGTCACAGCTTGTCGCCATGTATTTGCGGTGAGTTGTAAACTGTCCTTACTATATTATTAATTCCAACCTGGACTTTCCATTATTATGTATTGGTGATTAGATAGATTAGATTAGTTATTTGTTGGTTTGTTACATATATGTGTTGAGGAGATTCTCGTGGATTTAGAACTTTTTTTTTTTTCTTTTTACTTTTACAGCTTGATAATATAATAATACTAATACAGGTACATACATTTTTTACATGCTGATAATATAATAATACTAATAGTATGAATACAGATAAATGCATCATTTGGTTCTATTTAAGAATTCGTCAGTGGTGTAGAATGATCTTTATTCGTAGCTATTATTATTATTTTTTTTTAAATTTTTTTTATGGTGGTTTGGTAAATTATTGAAAATATGTGTTCCTGAGTAGTGGACCCCTTTTTGAACTAAAGTAAGTGCTTAAATTATTTTTCAAAGGAGATAGATTGGCTGGTCAGTACTTACTTTTTGCTGTACAACTGATAGTGACACAAATGAAGGGGAAAAAAATAATAAATAAAAAAATGATAATAATAAAAAAGGACAATCTTTCGAAACACAGTTCTTTCTTCACGTGGGAGAGAAGGGAAGAATAAAGGATGGGAATGGTAGGGGAAGGTATTTCACAACCTAGGTCATGAGGATGGTGTTTTAAGGAGTGTGGAAGTCAGAGATACTGTCAGCAAGGTCCCTTCTCTCCCATCTGAAGAAGAAAATGTGTTCTGAAAGCTTGTCCTTTCTCATCCTTTTTCTTTTTTCTTCATTTGTGTCACTATAGGTGGTACAGCACAAAGGTAAGTACTGGCCAGACAATATATCTCTTTTGAAAAATAATTTATCATCTCTGAGGAGAATTTCCATCATTAATTGAATAAATTAAGTGCTTCTAAGTCCTTATGTAGATCATTTTTGTTCCCAGTATTATAGCTATGAACTGAGCTGTTTGTTGGGAATAGGGATATATTATTTATGACAATTTCATTAAGGAATAAATATACTGAGAAGCAGTAGTTAATATACCCAGTTCTTTGAAGAGGCTTCTGCAGGATGTCCATGAATTTACACCACAATAATATGTATTACAAGCTTTTGGACTCTGAAAACGTCTGCTTGACTTGAAGAGTTACCCCAAAATATTATATCATATGACATTTGGAATGAAAGTAAACAAATTATTCAAGCTTTTTTATGTCTCATATGTCGGATACCACTCGTATTGCAAATACAGATTTTTTTAAAAAGTCGTTTCTGCAGTTCTGTGGTGTGCTCCACCCAACTGAAATTATTATCAAGCTGTAATTCCTGGAATTTTATACTGTCAACCTCTTCCACCTGCTCTTCTTCATACTTTATGCATGTATTGGATGGGAATCTATTACATGTTCTGAACTGCATGTAGTGAGTCTTTTCAAGCTTTAATGTCAATGAGCTGGTTTTAAATCATTTATTAATGTTAATGAAAATATCATTAGCAGACCTTTCCAGAACTATGCTCGACATGCTATTTATTGCTATACTTTACCATCTGCAAACAAAACAAACTCTACTTCTAGGAGTGTAACTGATGAGAGGTCATTAATGTACACAAGAAAAAGCAGTGGCCTTAACATGGATCCTTATGGGACACCACATGTAATTTCCTCTGAATTTGATGATAACTGTTGGCTTAATTTATTAGTCCCTCGCACTGACACCCTTTGTTTCCTGTTAGCAAGGTACGACTTGAACCATTTTGCAGCAATTCCCATGACATCATAGAATTCTAATTTACTTAAAATGATGTTATGGTTCACATTGCTTGCAATTTATTGTCTAACGAATTAAGTACATCCTCAATGTAGGTGTAAATAGCCTTCTCAATATTGAACCCTTTCAGAAATCCAAACTGTGTTGTACACAATATGTCATTTGAGGTTAGGTGGATGAGAAGTTTCTTGTGCATTACCTTTTCTAGAATTTTTTAGAATGCTGGTATAAGTGAAATTGGTCTTTAATTTGATGAAAGTTTGTTATTATTCATAGGATGCTTATCTTTCAGACAATTCATTCCTTCGAAATGGAGTAGATTTGGAATAAAGACATTTGTGTTATGTGATTGTAAGACTGGCTATAACTTAGATTTCAATGTTTATACAGGGATATCAACACAAACTGAGTGTCATAATTTAGGGAAAAGTGGTTACATTGTGGCTGCACTTATTTAGCTTAATTCAGAACAAGGACATACCCTCTACATCACTAATTGGTACACAACACAAGACCTGTGTTCTTGGCTTCACAGTCATGGGACGAACGCATATGGTACTGTTCTGTTCATAAGAACAGATTCAACATGACAAAACTTCATAAGAAACTGAAGAGAGGAAATATTCAGTTTATGCGTACTAATACAATACTTGCTATAAAGTGGTGTGACAAAAGGAAAGTGTGGGTGTTGACCACAGAAATGGTTGAAACGAGAAAGACTGACAGGCTTACTGGAGAGAAAATTAAGAAACCAAAAAGAATTGTAGATTATAATTTGAATATGGGAGCAGTTGACTGTCCTGATATGATGCTTAGCTCTGTTGGATATATACGGAAAACAATGATGTGGTATAATAATTTTTTTTTCCATGTTCTTGACCCGTTTGTTTCAAATTCTCAAGTCCTACAAAGCAGTGGAGGGGGGCAGGACAAGTTATAGTATATGTCGATAGCAGAGTTTCATCTGTCACTGATAAGGAAACTCATGGAAACGTATACATCAGAGTGAAGAAAAGCTGAAAGGGGAAGGTGTTGTGATGATAATCCTCTAAGGTTTGTTGGAATGCAGTTTCCAAACATTATAACAAGTGACCAATCCAAGAAAAGTACACTAACATGTATTGTCTGCTGGAAACAGAAGGTGCTTCGAGAAATACACACACTACTGGTCGTTAAAATTGCTACATCAAGAAGAAATGCAGATGATAAATGAATATTCATTTGACAAATATACTAGAACTGACATGTGATTACATTTTCATGCAATTTGGGTGCATAGATCCTGAGAAATCAGTACCCAAAACAACCACCTCTGGCCATAATAACAGCTTTGATATGCCTGGGCATTGAGTCAAACAGAGCTTGGATGGTGTGTACAAGTACAGATGCCCATGCTTCATACCACAGTTCATCAAGAGTAGTGATTGGTGTACTGTGACGAACCAGTTGCTCAGCCACCATTGACCAGACATTTTCAATTGATGAGAGATTTGGAGACTGTGCTGGCCAGGGCAGCAGTCGAACATTTTCCATATCCAGAAAGGCCCATTCAGGACCTACAACATGCGGCCATGCATTATCCTGCTGAAATGTAGGGTTTCGCAGGATTCTAATGAAGGGTAGAGCCATGGGTTGTAAAACATCTGAAATGTAACAGCCACTGTTCAAAGTGCTGTCGAACAAGAGGTGATCGAGACGTGACCATCATGCAGGGTGATATGCCAGTATGGCGATGCCGAACACACACTTCCAATGTGCGTTCACCGTGATGTCGCCAAACAGGGATGCAACCATCATGATGCTGTAAACAGAAACTGGATTTATCCAAAAAATGATGTTTTGTCATTTGAGCACCCAGGTTTGTTGTTGCATACACCATCGCTGGTGCACCTGTCTGTGATGCAGTCATGGTCTCCGAGCTGATAGTACATGCTGCTGCAAATATCGTCAAACTGTTCATGCAGATGGTTGTCGTCTTGCAAACGTCGAGACATGGCTGCATGATCCGTTACAGCCTTGCGGATAAGATGCCTCTCATCTCGACTGCTAGTGATACAAGGCCATCCGGATCCAGCACGGCATTCCGTATTGCCCTCCTAGACCCACCGATTCCGTATTCTGCTAACAGTTATTGGATTGCGACCAACATGAGCACCAATACGATAAACCGCAATCGCAGTAGGTTACGATCTGACCTGTATCAAACTTGAAAACATGATAGTATGCATTTCTCCTCCTTACACGAGGCATCACAACAACGTTTCACCAGGCAACGCCGGTAAACTGCAGTTTGTGTATGAGAAATTGGTTGGAAACTTTCCTCATGTCAGCATATTGTAGGTGTCACCACTGGTGCCAACCCTGTGTAAATTATCTAAAAAGCTAATCATTTTCATATCACAGCATCTTCTTCCTGTCAGTTAAATTTCATGTCTGTAGCATGTCATGTACATGGTGCAGCAATTTTAATATAAAGTAGATGAAGTTCACTTACCAGGTGAAAGAGCACAGGTAGTGATAGTAACATAAATAAAACACACACACACACACACACACACACACACACACACACACACACACACATAAATGCAACCTAGTTGCTTCTTCAGGCGGAGTAGGGAAGGAGAGGGAAAAGGAAAGGATGAGGGTTATAAGGGAGTGGGTAAGGAGTCATTCCAATCCCGCAAAAGGAAAAACTTACCTTGGGGGAAAAAAAGGAAATAAACAAATACACACACACCCACACATTTTCCTGCTAGGAATTTTTCCTCTTACCCTAAAGGTTAGTCTTTCCTCTCCTGGGATTGGAATGACTCCTCACCCATTCCTTTAAACCCACATCCTTTCCTTTTCCCTCTCCTTCCCTGCTCTTTGCCTGAAGAAGCAAAAAGTGGAAAAGAGGAAGGAAGGAGGGGAGGAAGGGAAGGATACGAGTTTTAAGGAAATGGAAAAGGAGTCATGCCAATCCCAGGCGTGGAATGACTTACCTTAAGGGGAAAAAAAGGAAAGGTAAACAAGTGCATGCGCACACACACACAAAAACAAAAACACAACAATTTTAGACAAATGTCTACCTTGTTGTGTTTGAGTGTGTATGAGTGCTCACGGGGGTGGGGGTGGGGGCTGGGAGGGAGGGGGGGTCATGATGCAAACTGTGTAATTGACATTTCTGGGGGGGGGGGGGGGAGGGAAAAAATGAGTACTTTAGGTCAACCTACTGGGGGACTTTATAAAAGAATTTAGAAAATGTGAAATAAAAGATATTTAATTTTAATATAAAATGGCAAAATCATTTCTATTAGGTAATAAACTAGGAATCCAGGACCAAATATCTAGGGGGGGAGTTGGTCACGGGGGTTGATCGCAGTTTGGGGGGGGGGGGGGGGTGAGTCACTGGGCAAGGAGGGGGTCGGCACCTCTAGACTATACTACTATTACAAGACTGTACATGTGAATGTAGAATATGTTTAATACTCTAAACAATCACTAAAATTCTCTTCTTTCATAGGTACTCATGAGCAGTAATAATTTTCTCTGTTGATTTGGGTCATTTTCTTCTTCTATAACAATAAGAAGATAAGGTTAATATAAATTTTTACAATTTATTAAGGTAAATTACTTTGCCACAGAAAGTAATGAAACATGACCAGAGATTTAAGTAACAATAAAATCTGCAGATTTTGTTACATTCAGCTTTTGTAGTTTTATTTTTGCATTGATTTTGTCATAAGTCTGTAGTAGATTCAAAGGATCATCATCATATTCCACTGTCTTTTCTCTAAGGAAGTCTTTGAAAATGAAAAAATTCTTCACTGCTTCTTTTCTTCTCAATTCACTCTGACTGCTTCGATATTGGAATCCCCAATGTATTAAGAAAATGTTATTTAAAACCTTGAAACTCCATCCAGCTAAATACATTTCATAAATCTGTAAGAATAGAAATAAAATTTTATTTAATATGAAAGACCAATACAACAAATCTGTAAGAAAACAAACAGATTCTGGCTACATACCTGAGTATTTCTGGTAAAGCCATAACCTACAAATCTTTCATCATATAGAGGAGCTGATGTTTGTGCAACATAAATAGGCTCATACCAAAAGGAATATTTATCAACATCATATAATACTGACATTTTTGAAGTTTCCTTTAGATTTTCCCAGTAAGATAAGTTTGATAACCATTGGTTTTGCCAGAAAACATTTGAGTGGAAAACACGTGCATTTCTTTGTTTCACCATCTTAGACAATTCTGTTTTGTTGTAGGGAATTCTTGATACATTAAAAGATATCTCATATACAGGAACTACATAAGCACATTTCAGACACCTTTTCTGTTGAGATGTTTCAAGAAACTTATTGAGTTTATCACACAAAACTTTTGATGTTGGTATCATGTCTATGTCAGGACATACAAAATATTCATTGGGACAAGTTTTTCTAGCAATATTTCGCAATAAATTTTGAGGATATGGCAACGTATTACGCCATGAAAGCATATAGTCGGGGCGTTTCTGTAGCATTTTCTCAAGTACATGGCGGTGATTGAAACTGCAATTTTTTGGAATAATTCTTCGAAGTTCTTCTTTAAAATTTGATGAATTTATAGGTGGAAAATCTGTTGGATATATGATGTGAAGGTTAACCTGGAAGAAAAAACAAATTTTAGTGAAAATTACCTTAATTTCTTATTTTTATTTGTTTTATGATTAACCTTTTAGCACATTGGAATATATGGTAGCATATTAATAACTCAAATTTCCTTGCAAATAATTTTTTTTTCATTTTCTCTAATTTACTAACATAGATAGACACATATTTTATGCTCAGTCTACATAGGGTGTTTTGAAAATACTTTTATAAACTTTTAGGTGTAACACTGCATAGCATTTTGAAATGGAATGAGTATGGAAATACAATTTCTAGGTAGATGGATGGTTGACTTCAATTTATTGGGAGAAATGTGGGTAAATATGGTTCATCTGTAAAGGAGACCAAATACAGAACACAAGTTGGACCAATTCTTGACTACTGCTTGAGTAGTTGTGTACCCACCATCACAATTTAAAGGAAGACATACAAGTAATTCAGAGGCGGGCTGATAGGTTTGTGATTTTTTAAGATTTATATTAAACACACACACACACGTGCACACACACACACACACACACACACACACACACACACACACACACACACACTGCTTGATTCATAAAAAGAGAGGTTCCAGTATCATGACTTGCCAGATTTCTTTTTAATTTTCAATGCTTAAAGTCTTATTGTAATACTTGTTGTGCATTTTAAACGGTGAACAACATTTCTTCTGCTAAGAAAGATGAGTAAAATTCCCACTTACACAAAAATCTTAATTACATTTTTACCCTTTAATTAATTTTAATATTATTTCTCTGTTTTTGATTTTTTACAAAAACAAAATTACTTTAGTGAATGTACATTAATTTTACTTTAATAAATGAAAAATGGAAAGAGTTTTGAAAGCTTTAATTTAACAGTTTACAAAATTGTGCAAAGCCTTGAAAGGATTTCGATGTATGTACCTCCTTTCCTTCCTTTCCTTGCAGTTTGAGCCCATAGCAGGGTGCCATCCATGAAGAAGCCAAAATTCCACATACTTAGAAGGCTCAAAATGAGTTAGTGGTATTCAACTACAGAAAAAACTAGTGAAAGTACTGGTTTTGTTAACAGATAAGGTCTACCATCAATGATGATCAGGTTAACTAGGGATAACCCTCTTTCACATTCACTAGATGACACAGGAATTGTCTTGATGGTTGGTAACTTAATGGAAGCAAATTTGTGAGATACCTTGTTTGTTTTCATAATTACCACTAAAGTTTGCTCAGTTGTCATAAATATATTCATGAATTTCCCTAATCATCTTGTTTGCTCCTCTGAAGTTGAACTGCAAGTGACACATCATCATTATCCCTAAAAGTATTGTTTATATTGTCTATGGGCCAAGTGCTTGTATCAACTATAATTGATCCCTTCTCTGAATCTGCCTTTGTCTTAGATTGAGGACAAGAAGGTTGAGGAACTGCAACAATTTTGATTACCTATCATTTCCCAACTGCATTCCACAACCATCCTGGCATCAACATAAGATAGGGCGACCAGATTTCCAAAATAAAAATACGGGACACATGTGGGTACCAATGCGTGTGAAACTAAATGCTGCCTTTACCTGTAGCATTAAAGCATACGTAAACACTTGAATTGAAGCACACACAGTGTAGTGAACAAAGCCAGTGTTTCTCTCCCCCCACCTTCCCCATCCCCGTTCACCAAGCTAACCTGTCGTATTTAGTGGTTCTCATATATACATTTGTTTTTCTCAAAATCACTTATTTTAGAAAACTATTACCACAACATTAACAAGAGCAAAACAAGGGCAATGGAATGCAGTCTTAGACAGACAGGTGATGCTGAAGGAATTAAATTAGGTAACAAATCAATAAAGGTGGTAAATGAGTTTTGTTACTTGGGCAGTAAAATATCATATGATAGTCACAGTACAGAGGATATAAAATGCAGAATGGCAATGGGAAGAAAAGCATATTTGAAAAAGAGAAATTTGTTAACATCGAAGATCAAGTAAAGTGAAAGGAAGGCTTTTCTGAAGGCATTTGTGTGGAGTGTTGCCTTGTATGGGAGTGAAACATAGACAATAAACAGTATGGACAGAAAGAGGATAAAGGTTTTTGACATGTGATGTTACAGAAGAATGCTGAAGATTAGGTTGGTGGATCATGTAACTAATGAGGAGGTACTGAACAGAATTGGGGAGAAAAGGAATTTCTGGCATACCTTGACTAAAAGAAGGGATCGGTTGGTAGGACACATTCGTAGACATCAAGGAATTGTGAATTTAGCATTGGAGGGAGGTGTGTGGGGTAAAAATAGCAGAGGGAGACCAAGAGATGAATATGGTAAGCAAATTCAAATGAATGTATGTTGCCATACTAATTATGAGATGAAAAGGCTTGCTTAGGATAGAGTAGGGTGGGGAGCTGCATCAAACCAGTCTCCGGACTGAAGACCGCAACAACAACATTACCACAACAGGAAACTCCTTGCTGTCTCCATTAGACATTTGTGAGATGTGGGCATTTTGATGCACTTGACATAAACTTTGCAGTCTTGACCACAAATTTCAATTTATTGAGGTCTTACGCATTTCAACGTTTCATCATAATCGAAGACTACAGCAAGACAATGGAATTAATATTCATCACACATTTTGATAAAACATAAATGAGAACACTATCTTCACATTCACCATATCTTTTAAAACCTATTAAAAAGTAAAACTAAAACATTCCCTTTGAAATAATCACTGTCAAAGACGTATGTCAAACATAAAATAAATTTAAAATTCTCCCCAGAACATCCCTGTAGGATGGTCAAGTGCATACTAAGGTTAGCAAAGTGATCAGTTATTAAGTGGATAATCCGCTAGATGGAGATGTTGTCATCCTACTTCTCTCTCTCTCACATATGCACACTCACTCCCTCTAATATATATATATATATAGGTAAGTCCTTCCACTCCTGGGATTGGAATGGCTCCTTTTCCACTTCCTTAAAACCCATATCCTTCCCTTTCTCCTCTCCTCCCTCCCTCTTTTTCCCGAAGAAGCCACCACTGGTGGCGAAAGCTCGAATGGTTGTGTGTTTTTGTGTGTGTTTGGTGTTTCTATCGACGAGCCTGTACTTTAGGTAAGTCAAAAATCTTTAACAGAGGAAAAATTCCTAACAGTAAAAATATACGTAAAAAATAGATGAAGTACACTTACCAGGCGAAGGGGCACAGGCAGTAATAGCAACAAATAAACACACAGACACACACAAAAATGCTAGCTTTCGCAGCCTAGCTGCTTCATCAGGCAGAAGGGAAGGAGAGGGAAAAGGAAATGATGAGGGTTTTAAGGAAGGGGGTAAGGAGCCATTCCAATCCCGGGACAGGAAAGACTTACCTTGGGGGAAAAATGGAGGGTAAATAAATGCACACACACCCACACATTTACACAGACACAAGTACACTTAGGCAGACATACTGTAGAACTGTAGAAAGCAAAGAAGTTAGAAGTTAGACAGAGATGCCACTTGAGGCAGAGGCTCTGTCCAGAGAACCAAGGCAAAGATGTTTGGACAGAGCCTCTGCCTCAAGTGGCATCTCTGTCTAACTTCTAACTTCTTTGCTTTCTACAGTTCTACAGTAAGTCTGCCTAAGTGTACTTGTGTCTGTGTAAATGTGTGGGTGTGTGTGCATTTATTTACCCTCTATTTTTCCCCCAAGGTAAGTCTTTCCTGTCCCGAGATTGGAATGGCTCCTTACCCCCTTCCTTAAAACCCTCATCATTTCCTTTTCCCTCTCCTTCCCTTCCTTAAAACCCTCATCATTTCCTTTTCCGTCTCCTTCCCTTCTGCCTGATGAAGCAGCTAGGCTGCGAAAGCTAGCATTTGTGTGTGTGTGTGTGTGTCTGTGTGTTTATTTGTTGCTATTACTGCCTGTGCCCCTTCGCCTGGTAAGTGTACTTCATCTATTTTTATATATATATATATATATATATATATATATATATATATATATATATATATATATATATACGAATATTATAGACGAAAAATTCCTAGCAGGAAAAATAAAATATAAAAAATAGACGAAGAATACTCACCAGGCGAAGGAGCACAGGTGTGACAGCATCACAAATAAATAAATGAATACACACACAAACAATCGCAAGCTTTCGCAACCCAGTTGCGTCTTCAGGCAGTAGGGAAGGAGAGGGAAAAGGAAATGATGAGGGTTTTAAGGAAGGGGGTAAGGAGCCATTCCAATCCCGGGAGAGGAAAGACTTACCTTGGGGGAAAAATGGAGGGTAAACAAATGCACACATGCCCACACATTCACACAGACACAAGTACACCTAGGCAGACATACTTTCTACAGTATGTCTGCCTAGGTGTACTTGTGTCCTCTATAATATAACTAAATCATCACATGCTTGAAAAACTGTCACACACTGAAAGTCATTAAATGTGTGGCGATGCCAGTAAAAGAGACATTACAGTATCAATTACCTTATGTATCTTTGGAACAATGGGTCATCTTTGGAGTTTTCCTTCCGCAAGTCTCAATCGCCATGATGAAAAAGTTTCAGTTTGAATTTGTGCTTTGTACTTGCTCGTACGTAATAAGGTGTAAGTTCATATAAATCAGATTTCTCTGCATATAGCACCTAGGAAATCCCACAGTGGCGACCCAAGTTTTTTAATAAGTAACTCCATCTGCTAGTAGTACAGCCGCGACAACCGTGCCAGAATTTATGATTCAAATTCTACTTCCAACGACGAGCTAGCATGTTATTGACGCCGTACCCGCTGCCAGGATACAACATTGAGTCTCATACGGCTGTGCACGTGTATGACTCACATGGACTGCAGCCTAATATGAACAGTGCTAAATACTATACAAATAGATATGCCGCGACGGACATTTTATCATGTGGGTAACCCGTGAACGATGTTAGAAACGACACAGACTCAGGCTTCAAATGTTCAAATGTTTGTAAAGCTTATGGGACTTAACTACGGGGTCATTAGTCCCTAAACTTACAAACTACTTATGAACTACTTACGAACTAGGACGGCACAAATTTCCATGCCCGAGGGGGGATTCGAACCCCCGACCGTAGTGGCCGTGCAGACCGTGACTGAAGTGCCTCAGTCCCCTCGGCCACCGCGGACTCAGGCTTCCAGACACGTACATCATTTCCACAAAATCTCTTCACACATAGTTTCAGTAATGACAATGTGTACCCAGACTCTCTGAACAGTATGATAAATAGACCATCTATGCAATTGGCACAAAACAGTGAAATTTGAACAACGGATTGCCCGCCAACCACACCGGAACTCATACCCTTGTATCCAGGTGCGAACTACGTAGGTTGCCAACAAAGCCAGCTCCACACCCAAGCCAAGCAGGTGGTCCTGTCAAACTTAAATAGCATTGTATATTCATCAGTAAACCTCCATGCACATCTGCTAAGCAGCGGTAGAACTAATAGTGGTACGAACAGCAGAGATTACTTTTCATGCAACTCCAGCACACACAGTGCACTCACACATACCACACATTTTGAGTGATAATGCAGCTCCAGGGGCACAGAGTGAAGTACTCAATTTTATGAACATACAGGGCACCCACCCAGGATAAATTATTCATCGTAATGACTTCACCTAGGTGCAAACTTGTACCGTGGCCCAGACTGCGTCAGCCACGATGCAACTACTTCAAACATACCCCCCCACACACATGTCATATACGTACGCGCAATCACTGCCAACTCCGTAGGAACATACGCATAATTAGGCGCGACAGCCATGGCGACCAACTGTGAAATGCAACAATCGCAGCCCAAGATACAACAGTTAGCAGACACAGTCACACCGCAAACCTCGAACAGCATGTAACAGCTGAGCCAACGGATCTGCCAGCATCTGAACAAACTTCAGAACGAAGCACAACCGCGGCCAGGACACCATTGCTTCAGAGTTCACGTTCGACTCACCGGAAATGTGGTTTTCCCTGGCAGAGGCTACTTTCTACCATTACTCGCTAGATGATTCAGCCAGATACCTCTGCCTAGTAATGCAGTTACACACTCATGTTGAGCTTATCTGCGTTATAGTCACAGCACCGCTGACCCACAACAAGTACGAGTTGGCCAAAAGAGTAATTCTAGAGAGGTTTTCATCAATGCCGGAAGAACATTAACCACATTTTGAATGAGGAAGAGCTAGGAAACCACCCCCCCTCCTCGCAAATATGGTGCTGACTACGAATGCTAGTAGTGAAAGACTAATGCCAGACAAGACACTTTTAGCAATTTGGTCATACAAACTTGTCAGCTGTGCAGGAGACCACAACACCATTTCTGTCAGAGCCATGTCACACAACAGCCGAAGAGGAAGCCCCAGATGGAGGACCGCTACCGCGGACACAGGAGCCTCACACGCCACTGTCCTTCTATCATACACACTTCGGGCCAGCAGTCAAAAACTGCAGAGCCCCATGCAGTTTCCCAAAAGCAAACCACAGGAGCCACTAGGCGCCACCTCCTGTGAATGGATGGACAGGCACCCATGCATCCTTCATTCAGTTAATGATTTGTTGCCAACAGGCAACCACATCTATGTGACAGACACACACACCAAAGTGAAATTTCTGATAGACATGAGCGCCGATGTGTCACTACTTCCCCTGGCTATGCAACTGGAAAAACTACATCCACACTGCACACTACAACGAGCAGTCCCCAGTGATCCAGCACCCGCGCACAGTAAATATAGCACATGTAGTAACTTTGTACCCCCTCCATGAACGTATGATAATGTGATAAAAAAATCGGGAGTTTCTATAACAATGCCTTGCCAAGCAACCCCCCCCCCCCCCCCCGGTTCCTGTGAGGAAATTTCAGACAATAAATACAACTTAGTACTGCAAGCACAGCTCGCGGCTACTGTTTTCAAACCGACAGCGCCAGTGTTCATCCCCGAGACCTTCCCTGTAACTATGCCAACCCAAGCACCCTCAGATGCCGTGTGATAGTCATGAGCCATGCAAACAAACTGCTACCGCCTGAAAGTCAACTGCCAGCAAAGCAAGTGATCACACTGCCCCCAGCCGAGCAAGCGGCCACGCACGACACCACTTCAGCAGACATCAACAAACACGAAGACAGCTGACAAAGACCCCCATCCCTCGTCCATTAACGAAGCTCTACTGCCAGGTGCAGATAAACATTGCATCACGCATTCACCACCAGCTGTATCTGTCGTCACTAATGGCACAGTACACAGACTAAAACTAGTGGAGGGCCCATCAATCACTAGCAAACAGAGGTGCTTACACCCGGAACGTATGAATGAAGTCCGACAACAGATTTCGGAACTTTTAGACGCGGGAGTACTAGAACCTTCAGATAGCAACTGGCCTACCCCAGTACACTTGGTCGACAAAAAAGATGGTACTTGGTGTATGTGCAGTGATTATAGATGTCTCAATGCCAGAACAATTACGGACAATTACCCAGTACCGAACATTGCCGGATTTACCCAAACACTTGCAGGAGCCAAGATTTTTTCAGTAATCGATTGCGAAAGGGCATGTCATCAGATCCCTATGGCACCAGAAGACGTGGAAAAAACAGCAATTATGACACCATTCAGCCTATTTCACTTCCGCTTTATGCCCTTTGGTTTAAAAAACGCCTCACAGATGTGGCAACGATTCATAAATGAAGTGTTGTTTCACCTGGAATTCTGTTTTGTCTACTTAGACAATATTTTGGTGTTCAGTAAGTTAGTAGAAGAAAACAAACTACATCTCAAGGCAGTCTTAGACACACTAGCAACAGCAGGGATTGAAACTAATCTTAAGAAGCTTCAGTTACCCCAACTGATGCTAACTTACCTAGGCTTTATAGTATCAGTTGATGGCATCAAACCACCTCCCACGAAGGTCTCCACCATTACTGATATGCCATGCCCATCCACTTACAAAGAGTTACACTGTTTTTTGGGCACAATAAATTATTATAGGAAACATCTACCAGCAGCAGTCGAAGTACAAGCAGCATTGACAGATGCCTTAACAAGAAAACAGATGTCAGGTACCCACCTAGTGCCATGGACATCAGAGTTGGAATTAGCATTTGGCAAATTGAAACAACTGCTAGCCAATACAGTAACCATTGCCCACCCACACCCTACTGCTGAGCTCTTCATAACCACGGATGCAAGCGACACAGCCATAGGTGCAGTACTGAGCCAAACAGTTAAAGAAGTAACCTCACCACTGCAGTTTTTCTAAAAAAAACTAAATAATGCCCAGAGAAGATATTCTGCATTTGACAGAGAATTACTTGCAGTATACGAGGCTGTCAAGCATTTTAGATCAGAAGTCAATGGTCGAACATTCAATGTACTCACTGACCATAAGCCACTAGCAGCAGCCATCTGTAACCTGCCAGCCAACCCACCCAGACACAGATTTAGATATTTTGATTATATATCACAATACACAACAGACATTAGATACATTAAAGGAGTGGATAACATCATCGCTGACTTTCTGTCAAGAATCGATACCGTCTCTACACTTCTCGACTTTGCAGATCTTGCAATGTTACATATTGGACCACAACTCATCACTCAAACCAGTAAAGACAACCTGGAGTGATAGGAGAAGTATGGTATGATGAATCCACCTGTGCACTCCGCCCCTTCCTCCCACCACCACTACGACATGCTGTGTTTGACAAGTAACATAATCTGGCGCACCCTGATGAACGAGCATCAACGCGGATAGTATCAGAACGCTTTGTGTGGAAGGACATGCGAAGAGACTGCTACCAGTGGGCATGACTGTGCATCCTGTGCCAACATAGCAAGGTCACAAGACACACAGCACCACCCTTTGGTAACTATCCAACCCCAACAGGGTGATTCCAATATATTCACCTGAACCTCGTAGGCCCACTCCCCCGCCTCAGCTGGTTACAGATACATCCTGTCCATCATCGATTGTACCACGAGATGGGTGGAAGCAACACTGTTGATGTACATCACAGGAGAGACAGCAGCTTGAGCATTCATAGACTCATGGATAACTCACTTCGGTTGCCCAGCTGTGATCACAATGGATCAGGGCAGGCAGTTTGAATCAACACTATTCAACAGCATTTGCTCCTTATGTGACTTCAAATGGATCCATATGACGGCCTACCACCCGCAGATCAACGGCCTGGTAGAACATTGGCACAGGACCCTTAAAGCAGCCCTCTGTTGCCAAGACAACATGTGGACAAAAACTCTGCCATTAGTATTTCTGGGCCTCTGCACCACCTTCAAAGAAGATGTGCAAGACACGACAGCAGAGTTTGTCTACTGACAGAAACTAGTACTGCCAGGGGAGCTCGTGCAATCAGCACCACGCCCATCACTTCACGAGCTGCCAACACTCCTAGACTACATCAGGCTACATTGTCATAACATGATGCCTCCGATGCCAAAGAGTCATACACCACCGCATACTTACATACCATGCACCTTAGATAAATGCACTCATGTGCTTTTGAAAGATGACACAGTCAGGTCTCCCCTCCAACAGCCATACACCATCCCATACAGAGTGCTCAGCTGCACCAAAAACACTTGTACAAAAATGCTACCTTGACTGTTTCCCTCCATCAAGTGAAGCCAGCTCATGTAGAACAAGCCATAGGCAACCTTCCAGTTGAGGACACACCTGTGCCTATAGTCACGCATGAACTAAAGGACGACCTCACCCCGTCAAGGGTACCTCTCGGTCACATGTCGACCAATTAGACATCCTGTGCCAAGCAGAGCATCTACACCAACTTCGCCTATCCAGCTTACGCCGTCAAGTAACAGCAACAGCTCTAAGTGGAGCTTAGTGGAAACTCACACAAACAAACATTCCCTCCTGTCAAGGACCTCACCACAGCCACCAGCCTCTCCGTTTCAAAGTTTTTCCCACCCACAAATACCAGAAATGCCTTCACTGGAGTATGTAATACCAATACCACCAGAGCTTCTCAACGACATTTCAATCATGCTCTGAGACAGGTCGCTGTTTATCATGTGCATCAAGACACACACACTTTGAGCTCCACAACACCACTAGAATGCCATCTGGTGAAGTGCATTGACCTTCCCCCCCCCCCCAACCCCCTGTCGACCTCAACAACATTCAAGCCTTTGTCCTGACCACGGAAGAGATCATCATCTATACCCCCAGTGAGATGACGACCACCCACCATCAACCGACACGCCGGACACAACCCCCATGATGCCTACTATGCCTACTAGACTATG
The DNA here is from genome assembly GCA_026315105.1 of Locusta migratoria. NCBI lineage: Eukaryota > Metazoa > Arthropoda > Insecta > Orthoptera > Acrididae > Locusta > Locusta migratoria. The sequence continues at coordinate 766,302,855 of CM048744.1, read as the reverse complement.
TCGTGGGCAGCCCCATAACCAGAAGCCACCCCACCCCCACATCGTTACCAGACGACACCGTGGAGCACATACCACAGTAACCAACACTGTGGGTCAGCCTCCCTCCCCCCCCCCTCCCGCGCCCCAAGAGTACGCCAGGGGGGGGGGGGCTGTGTGGTGATGCCAGTAAAAGAGACATTCCAATATCGATTATTTTATGTATCTTTGGAACAGTGGGTCATCTTTGGTGTTTCCCTTCCGGAAGTCTCAACCACCATGATGAAAACGTTTCATTTTGAATTTGTGCTTTGTACTTGCTTGTTCGTAATAAAGTGTAAGTTCATATAAATCAGGTTTCTCTGTGTAAACCAACTAGGAAATCCTACAAAGGTGTTCCTAAAATAAACCTGTAACCTACTAAGTTCTCTTTTGTATATGTCTGCTAATCTGTATGCTTTTTTTAACTAACATCTCACTCAAATTTTCTCGTAGCGCTGTTTTATCTTCAATACTGTGATGGAACTGTTGAAAGTCTTCAGTCTTCTGCACTTAGGCATGACATCATGTGATAAACAGGTCTTGTTGAAGTGTATTCTGGTGTTGCTCTTCATGATGCCTCTTTTGAGTTTGTACAACTCTTTGACGTCTCAAAGTGCCCGACTAGGCATGATATTCCTTGCTGTCTGCATTAGACATTTGTGAGATGTGGCCATTTTGATGCACTTGAAATAAACTTTAGAGTCTTGACCACAAATTTCAATTTATTGAGGCTTTACGCGTTTCAACATTTCGTCATTTCAAGTACATCAGAAAACATATTAAATTACTTAAAGAACATGAAAGCAAGGGGACAAGCATTGGAATTACGGATTTTTTTGGATGGAACAAACAATATACAAGGCAATCTCAATAACTCAATAATTAAGACATACGAAGTTAATACAAAAATTAACTAAACATAGCTACTTGCCGTGGTGAAGTGACTGAGTATTCTTAGGTGTTTTGCTGTGGAGCACGTGGTTGCTTGGCATAGGAGGTTCCAGTCTTTCCTGGGGCGTGAGTGTGTGTGTGTTGTCCGTAGGTTAAAGTGAAAGTAGTTTGTAAGTCTAGGAACTGATGACCATAGCATTTGGTCCAATAGGTTTACAAACATTTGAACATTTTGAACATAAACTACTCACACAACTAAAAGTCAAATAAATTGTGTTACTAATTAAAGAAATACTTTATTCTTTTATAGTTCTCGCATGCAAACAAGCATGAAAGACAGTGATGATTACTTATTATGTGTTTCTCTGTGAAATATATTTTGCAGAAGAATGGGTCATTCCGGAGGTAGGTATTTTCATATACCGGTAATTATCACCAAATGAAGTATTGTGAAAAATGAGTTCTTATTATAATTACTTCCTTCACAGTTTGCACACTAAATATGTTGTTTTCACAGTCCATAAAATATTTGCGATGGAGAACACTGTTTCCACACCATCTTTTGCTACACACATCTTCAGATGCAAGTAAGTTGAAAATGATAGAACAGTTTTTACCAACAGTCTCAGTTAATAAATTTTCTCTTCTCATATATTTTGAAGATGGTTCAGTTCCTCAATAAGCTGATCTTTCTCGCAAAATATTTTCATTAAACTCAGGTAAATTTTTATGTCTCTAATGAACAGACATTCATAGAAGAAAATAATTAAGCTGAGACTAGTTAAATGTGTTCAGCACATGAAATGGGTAAGCCCATATGTCAAAAATTGTGACTTTATCCCCTTTGGGTTGATGCCTATTGGCTATGACTACATTTATTCTCCATTTGGTATGGTAAGATTGCTTTTAAAAATGTTAATTCAAAATATATGGGAAGGCTAGTAAAATACAGGACAATATACGCTTGCTCAGGATAGGGTATTGTGGAGAGCTGCATCAAACCAGTCTCCGAACTGAAGACCACAACAACAACATACGTCCCGTATTTACTTTGTCGGGGCAATGGGACACTCGGGCTAAATAAGGGACAATCCCGTAAAATATGGGACGTCTGGGCACCCTAACATAACTTACCATCCCTACACCCCATGCCACCTTTTTTGTATCATTTTTAATTAGACACACACACACACACACACACACACACACACACACACACACACACCTCTGCACCTTCCACATTCTCACCCCCCACTCGTTCCATTTACTATATTCCAAGCTGCATACCACATTCCAGTCTATCAAAGTCTTTAAACTCTGCCATGCAACATGGAAAGTTCTATCCCCACCCTTCTCTGGCATCCATCCACCCCCCTCCTCCCCTTTACTGTCCTCCAATGTTGCCAGGCCAATCGCCGCAGCTGTCAAAACTATACGCTATGACGATTCCTTTTCTGTAGTACTTGTAATTAGATTGTCATATCTAACAGCAACAATTAAAGTCTTAGCAATTATATCAATCTTTAGTTGAAATTGTTGAAGGGGTGTGAAATAAAATAGATTTGGTAAAGTCACCATCACTTTTATTTAACAATGACTCCTATACACACTGTCATAGATTCCAGGCCAATCAACAAGACAAAACTAACTAACTTTTGGCACGTGGATGCATCCTTTAAATACATTTACAGTAATCACATACGTTAAATGTAATAATTACATTGTGTATCAATAATTAGGACATTGCAAATACAGATTCTTTCAACTGGATAATGACAGCAATAGAAAAGACATTTCATACAGAAAGCTTCACAGTTAATAATCATGTTGCTAACACTTTTAAGACATCAAAAATTAATAAAGTAGAAATAACATATCCGATGTAAATTACAGTATGGAATTCGTAATAATGGTATGAATTCATAATAATGGTTTGTTTTAAAGGTGAGTTGATTAAAGTTTGAAAATGATAGACAGTAATTTGACATAATTACTTATTGTTAAACAATGAGGAACAATTGTATTTCTAGAAGTTTCTACATTACACAATTTGATTAAATACTCAATTTTGTGATGTTATCGCTTCAAAATAATTTAGTTATATACACTGTAGTCAAGTAATGTGGCAGGAATTGGTCTGTGGCAATCTTGCGCCCTCACACTTGTGGCACCTCCTGCGGCACCAGTGGCTATCACAGCCAGCCAGGACAGTCATCTGTCTCCTCCCATCCCCACGCCAGTTGTCACAACATTGTCCGCTGAATCCGACGCATCGGACACCACACCCCCATTGCCTCCCACCCTCAGCAGTGCATTTCTTTATTCACTATCAACACGGTACACAGACTCAGATTCACTGATGACATGCCTATGTGCAACAAACCATGCCACATTTGTGCTGGAAAATTTGAAGCTGTGGAAACACAGATCACTGATTTACTTGAGGCAGGCATTATTGAAACTACTTCTGGTAGTTGGTCCTTCCCCATTCACTTAGTAAAGAAAAGCAATGGCTCTTGGAAAATGTGTGGGGACTACCATAGACTCAATGATAAGATGATCATGGAGAGGTATCTCATCCCTAATATAGCCAATTTTACTCATGCCCTTGCTGGTGCTAAAATTTTTGCTGTGCTGTGATCAATTGCAAACCTGCGTACCAACAGATACCCATGCCTTCGAAGGATGTTGAGAAGACTGCCATCACGACTCCAATAGGTTTATTCCACTACTGTTTTGTGCCATATGGACTTAAAAATGCCACGCAAACCTGGCAATGCTTCATCGCTGAGATTTTCCTACCCCTAAGTTTTGGTTTGTTTACTTAGATGACAGTTTACTATTCAGTACCTCTGTTGAGGATAGAAAATGTCATTTCGAAATTCTCTCTGACACTTTGGCCAAGGCAGAATTGAGTTGAATAACAGTAAGGACTATCTGCACCTACCTTCCGCTAAGTTTCTAGGGTACACAGTTTCAGCTGATGGCATTCACCCCTGCCCCCGCCCACCCCCTGAAAAAGTCAATGCCATCAAGGAATTACCACGCCCCTCCACATTCAATGAGTTTAGGCAGTTCTTAGGCACTATTAATTATTATTGCTAGCACTTGCCTGATGCTGCTGACATTCAATGCCCCCTTACTGAAGCGCTGGCAGGCAAGAATACCTCGGGCACTTGCCTCATCTCTTGGACCCTGCGATGTCTAAAGCTTTCTCTTCCCTTATAGACCTATTATCATATGCTATCACTATCGCTCATCCTCATTCTGAGGCAGACATCTTTATCACGGCCAATGCAAGCAACACTGCCATCAGTGCTGTTCTTAGTCAATCTCTAGATGGCTATATCTCTCCTCTCCAGTTGTTCTCTAAAAAATTAAATCATGCTCAGAGGAAGTATTCAGCCTTCAACTGAGAAATCATTGCTATTTATGAGGCCATTAAGCACTTCCGCTCCGAGATGGAGAGCCGTCCTTTCCATGTCCTCACCAACCACATACCTTTGCCCTCCACAATACAAAACTCGCCAGCTGATCCTCGTCCTAGACGCTTCTGATACCTAGTTTTCATCTCACAGTTCATCACCCATGTCAGATACAACAAGGATGCTATCAACATTGTGGCTGACTTCCTCTCCCAAGTCGATGCCATTACCTCCCTGATCGACCTCTCTAACCTTCCAATACTCCAATCAGCTGATGACAAGCTCATGCAACTAGTTTCTGTTTATTCCTCCTCTCTCCACCCCATTCGCACCTCTTTTTCTGGGATGAAGGGTGAAATTTGGTGTGATGATTCCATAGGCAAGCTTTGCCCTTTCAAACGTCTCCCCTAACAGCTGTATGTTTTCCAAAAATTGCACAAGCTTTCACACCCCAGCATCTGTCAATGAACATTTCAACTGGTGAGACTGTCAAGCTTGGGTTCGGTCCTGCCCTCCCTGCCACCACAAGAAGATCCCTCCCACATGTCCCCTCATATGGGATTGTTTCCCATTCCTGCTGGCAGATTTCAACGTCATTGGCCCTCTTCCTCTGGCTGATGGTTTTCATTAAGTCTTGTCGACTATTGATTGGACTGCCCAGTGGGCTTGAGGCTACTCGTCTCACCAACATCATGGCAGAGACAGAGGCTAAAGCTTTTGTTCATTCTTGGGTTTCTCTGTTCAGCTGTTCCTCGGTCATCACCAAGGCCGCCAGTTCGAATACGCTCTCTTTTCCAACCTTTGCCACCTCTGAGGCATGAAACGCATCCACACTACTGCCTTCCTCCCCCAAAGCAACGGGCAAGTAGAGTGGTGGCACAGGACCCTAAAAACCTCTCTCTGGTTCCACCACTCTCTATGGACGGAGGCACTTCCCCTCATTTTGCTTGGCTTACGAGCGACCTACAAGGAAGACCTCCTAGGCACTGTAGCCAAAATCGTCTATGAACAATCTTTACATTTACCTGGTGAACTCGTCGCCCCGTGTCGTGTTCCTTGCATCTGACCTCCCCACCCTGGTAGACTGGGTGTTACAGCATTGCATGAGGATCTCCCCTCCATCTCCTTCCACTCACTCTACCCTGCTGGTCCCCAAGAGCTTGGAATCTGCTACAGGACAACATGGACTGTCTTCCACTCACAAGGAAGCGGTCAGACTTGTCATGCTGAAACATGTATTGATTTTTTTGGCACTGTTGGTTATCAAGGAAGTCTGTATGCAGAATGTTAGCTGCTGACATGACTTGTAAGTCACATTAAAAAATTACGAAAATGGCTGTTTTTCCTGCTTGGCACTTGCAGTGATGGCTGGCCACCTCTGGAAATGGGGAATCGTGAGCTGTTGTTATGGTGATTGTTGTGCACATGGTCGGGAGGTGTGGCCATCTTATCATGGCATTTAATAAAGAGGAATATCATTGCACGGTTTTGGTGGAAAGGGGAAATGAATATTCGTTTCTGTGGCATGCACTTCCTTTTCATTTCTGGTACGTATTTCGAAACATACATTCCTGAAACTGTTTAGAGATGTGAAAGATATTCTGCACATCTATATCTATACTCCGCAAGCCACTTTATGGTGAACATTCAATCTCCCCTCACAGGTGATGGCAAACCCTGTAAATGTTTTGCTGCTTGCCATGGAGATATACCACAGACGCCAAATGAAGCAATCAACAGAAAAAACGCGTGAAGACTATGTGATGTGTGACATGGTAGTTAAACTTCCAGATGATCATGTAAACAGTGTAGACATGTGGCTAGAAATGACTGAAACACTCGATATTGCAGACTGTGAATCTACAGATGGTGAAGAAATGGAAGAAAGTTGCACACATGAAGACTCTTCGAGTGATAGTGCCATGTACCATCATCAATTATCTCCGAAAACAACACCAGCAACTACAATTACATTATCAGATAAAGAAAAAGTGGTGAAGTATTGGTTGAATGAACATGGTAAGAAATGCCTACATGTCAGTACTGTTAAAAAAGGTATTGCTTTGTCCATTCTGAATGTGAATTGTATAGATGGAAAAAGGAAGTTGCTGGACGACATGAGAGTCAACTGGAAATTGTGACGGAGATAAATTAGCGACTTTTTGAGCAATTTGCCAATGCCAGATGATAGTCATTGAGTGTCAGCGACACAACTTTGCGTGATCGGGCATTAGAGATTGCCATTTGTATCGAGAAACAGGTCAAAAAATAAAGTGACTCAAATGGAAATGATAGAAGCTTTTCTTTCGACTGCAAAAAATAAGATAGCCAGTTTTAGTGAATCTTACATTTACAATGCAGAACAGTCAGGTTTTCAAAAAGAAATGCGTATTAAAAGAACACTGTCATTCAAAGGGGAAAAACATATTGAGGAAATTGTGCAGTCCACGACTGTACTCACCCATTCATACACTATAATGCCCATAATTAAACTATATGTGTGTCTTCAAGAACCAACTGGATATTTTGGACCATTTGTCAAACAAACATATTCTACACAGACAATCTTGTGGTAGACACATTGAAGTCTGGAAAAATGGGAAATGATAACGTTACACTTTTCATAAGTCATGCTTTTCTTCCATTCTGTTGGAACCAATCTCTTCTCCTTCTAGATTCATGGTCGACCTCTTCTTCTGGAACACAGCACCCAAATTATGACATAGTCAGTTATGTAAACAACACATCTCTTCAAATTAACTTCAGCAATTCTTTCTTCTTCAATAGTTTATAATTGGTTAAAGATTTTAGTTGTAGTTATCCCTTAGAATTAAGGCTAGGACTTCGTTCTGTAGCAGGGAGGGAACACACTCAGTGAGAATACTCTTTGACAAAATAAAAAATCACAAGATGATTAACTTTTATGAACATCTTGTATTATGCCCCATAGGCTAAGATTACAAGCGATCTTTACTGGATCAGGTCTCAAGAGGAACTAACGTAGAAACTACTTTGACAAAACTCAGTTCATTTTTTTCTTACAACAATATACAGGGTGTCCACAATGAGACTCCAACATTTTAATATCCTGTATCTTTCTCATTTCAGATGGTGGACCTGTGAATCCTGGAGGGGCAGACAGAACAACTCAACAAGTTTGTGGTGTGCAAATTTGATACACCAAATGGCCAAGTGGCCATAGTGGAGCTGCAATCAGTTGTTTTAGCAAAATGCTTGATATGAAGGAGCATGCACAAAGTGATCTGGTGTATGAAGAGACAAAATCGGTGACCCAAATGCAAAGAAACTTTTGTTGAGTTTACAACAAAGTGCTCCCTTCATTCAAGACTATAAAGAAGTGGTGTGATTAGTTTTGGGTACTGGGAGTGTTTCAAAAGGGCAAGGTGGTGGTAAGCCTGGGATCAGCGAACATCATGTGGAACAAGTGCAGCAGTCATTCAAACAAAGTCCACAGAAATCAGTGCGACATGCAGCAAGAGAACTTTGTATGAAACTTTCAACAGTGCACAAAGTGTTTCATCAGCAATTATGTTTGCACGCATATCTAGTACAGTTTATGCAAGATATTAAGCCTGATGATCGACCAAAGAGAAAAGAATTTGCATGTGTCATGTTAGATCACATTGTCACAGATGAGACATTTTTATCACATGTGATGTTTACTGCCGCGGCAACCTTTCATGTGTCAGGGGCTGTCAATCCTCACAATTTATGTAAACTTCACAGGCACTTAGTGAATACATGCGTGACAGCCCAAAAGTTAAAGTGTGGTGTGGTTTGATGATAAATCGCATTGTTGGGCCGTTTTCTTTCAGGATCCGAGTGTGGATGGAGCCATCTTCCTGGACATGGAACAATTTTCTGTCCGCAGATATCAGACCTGCAGCCAAATGTGATGTTTCAACAGGATGGTGCAGCACCCCATTGGAGCCTTGATGTCTGAAAATCGTTAAATGACACATTCTCGCAACGATGGATTGACCATGGAGGTCCAATTCCTTGGCTGCCACATTCGCCCGACATAATCCCTCTTGATTTTTTCTTGTGGGGTTATGTGAAAGACTGCGTATATGCTACACCAGTAAAGGACCTGCAAGACTTGAAACAGTGCATAAGAATTGCCATCAACTCTGTCACAGAACAGATGCTCCACAAAACACAGTGTGAAATCGATTATAGACTTGATATTCTTTGCGCTACGCATGGCGCTCATGTTCAAGGGTACTGAACTGTCCACCTGTGTATGAAAACTTGATGAGCTGCTGTACGATTTCCCTGTATATGTTCATCAATAAATTATGTTTCCTCTCAGATTTTATGAGTTCAAATGTTGGAGTCTCATTGTGGAGACCCTATATACTGTATATAAGTCCCATGCCAGCAGCGTTTCTTCGGCCTCCCACTTATTCTTTGCTATGTTGCATGATGGCCTCTTCTTCAGCCATTATGACTGTCCCTGGACTGTCTTATCTGCTTGCTCCCATGTACCTGCACACATGAGCGCATGGTGAATCTGTACATCTTGTGGTGGACAATCCCACAGTGTACAGCTAAATTAGCTGTTATACTACACAGCATAAGCCAAATGGCACTGTTATCATAAACCGTTTCAGACACTTAAAACTGCGTACTCAGATTTGGTTCCATTAATGTAGCATGTATTATGTTTCAAAATATTTTGAGGTGCAAGGTTGTCTAGTTGAACAATTATTCATATAATTTACCTGAGCAGCGTAAATCAAATAGTGCTCTTATCATAAACTGTTTCAGAGACTTAAAGCTGTGTAATCACATTTAGTAATTATTTCTAAGATTTATGTGTGGCCTTACATCGGTTGAGAAAGTAGCAACTTAGGGCTTGTGTATGTAAGTTAATAAGTGTACTATCTTTAATGGTTTTGAGGCACCAAATCATCTGGTTTCTGGTTGTACATTGGTAACATGTTGTTGATGTGGTCTTTAGTCTGTAGACTGGTTTGATGCAGCTCTCCATGCTACCCTATCCTGTGCAAGTCTCTTCATCTGCGAATACATTCGGCAACCTACATTCTTTTGATTCCACTTACTATATTCATCTCTCGGTCTCCCTCTATGATTTTTACCCCACACGCTTCCTTCTAATGCTAAGTTGACAATTCCTTGATGTCTCAGAATGTGTCCAACCAATCTATCCCTTCTCTTAGGATATGCCAGAAACTCCTTTTCTCCCTGATTTGGTTAAGCACCTCCTCATTAGTTACGTGATCTACACATCTAATTTTCATCATTCATCTGTAGCACCACATTTCAAAAGCTTCTATCATCTTTTTATCTGAATTCCTAATCGTCCATGTTTCTCTCCCATACAATGCTACACTCCAGACAAATGCTTTCAGAAAGGAATTCCTAACATTTAAATTAATATTGGATGTCAACAAGTTTCACTTCTTTAGAAACTCTTTTCTTCCCATAGCCATTCTGCATTTTATATCTTCTTTACTTTGACCATCAGAAGTTATCCTGCTACCCAAATAACAAAATTCATCTACTACTTTTATTGTCTCATTACCTAATCTAATTCCTTCGGCATTGCGTGATTTGATGACATTGCATTCCATTACCTTCGTTTTACTCTTGTTAATGTTCATCGTATATCTTCCTTTCATGACACTGTCCATCCCATTCAATTGCTCTTCCAGATCTTCTGCGGTCTCTGACATAAGTACTATGTCATTGGCAAACTGCAATGTTTTTATTTTTTCTCCCTGCACTTTAATGCCCTCTCCCAATTTCTCCTTCCATTCCTTCGCTGCCTGCTCAATCTACAGATTGAACAACATTGGGGAAAGGCTACAACCCTGCCTTACTCCCTTCCGAACCTCTGCGTCTCTTTCTTGCCCTTCGACTCTAATAAACACTGTCTGGTTTTGTATAGGTTGAATATAACCCTTTGGTCCCTATATTTTACCCCTGCTACCTTCAGAATTTGGAAGAGTGTATTCCAGTTGACATTGTCAAAAGCTTTCTCCAAATCGACAAATGCTAAAAACGTAGGTTTCCCTTTCCTTAGCCTATCTTCTAAGATAAGTCATAATGTGAGTATTGCCTCCCGTGTTCCTATATTTTTCCAAAATCTAAACTGATCTTCCTCGAGGTTGGATTCCACAAGTTTTCTATTCATCTGTAAATAATTCATGTTAGTATTTTGCAACCATGACTTATGAAGCTGATAGTTCTGTAATTTTCACACTTGTCTGCACTAGCATTTTTTGGAATTGGAATTACAATATACTTCTTGAAATTTCCCTGTCTCATACATCTTGCATACCAGGTGATGCAATTTTTTCATGACTGGCTCTGCTAACGACATCAGCACTACAGACGGAATATCATCTACACCAGGGGCCTTGTTTCAACTCAAATCCTTCAGTGCTCTGTCAAATTCTTCTTGCAGTATCATATCACCTATCTCATCTTCCTCCACTTCATCTTCCATTTCTAGAGTACTGCCTTCAAGTTTATTTCCTTTGTATAGGCCCTCTATATATTCCTTCCACAGTTCAGCTTTCCCCTCTTTGCTTAGCACTGGTTTCTGTCTGAGTTCTTGTCTGCTTTTTTTGTCTGCAAATATCTCTTATATTTTCCTGTAGGCGGTTTCTATCTTTCCCCTAGTTATGCATTCTTCTACGGTTCTGCATTTGTCCTCTAGCCACTCCTGCTTAGCCAGTCTGCACTTCCTATCACTATCATTTTTCAGACGTTTATACTCCCGTTTTCCTATTTCACTTGCTGAATTTTTATATTTTCTCCTCTCATCAATTAAGTTCAGTATATCCTATGTTATACAGGTATTTTTATTAGGTCTTGTCCTTCTGCCTATATGGTCCTCTGCAGCCTTCACTACCCTAACTCTCAGAGCTACCCATTCTTCTACTGTATTACTTTCCCCCATTTCAGCCAATCCTTGCCTAACGCTCCCTCTGAAACTCTCAACCACCTCTGGCTCCTTCAATTTGTCCAGGTTCCATCTCCTAACCTTTCTACCTTTCTGCAGTCTCTTAAGTTTTAATATGCAGTTCATAACCAATAGCTTATGGTCAGAGTCTATATCTGCCTCTGGATATGTCTTACAGTTTAGAACCTAGTTTCTAAATCTATTCCCTACCATTATAAAGTCAATCTGGTACCTTCCAGTCTCTCCTGGTCTCTTCCATGTATATAGCCTTCTTTCATGATGATTAAACCAAGTGTTGGTGATCATTAAATTGTGCTCTGCGCAAAATTCTACCAAGCGATCTCCTCTTTTATTCCTTTTTCCCAGTCCATATTCACCTACTAAATTTCCTTCTCTTTCTTTTCCTACTACTCAGTTCCAGTCCCCCATCACAATCAAGTTTTCATCTCCCTTAACTTTCTGAATGATTCCTATTATCTCCTCATACATTTTTTCGATATCCTCATCATCGGCCGTGCTAGTTGGCATATAAACTTGCACTATCGTGGACGGTGTTAGTTTCGTGTCTATCTATACTATGATAATGCGTTCACTATGCTGTTCATAGTAACTTACCCACATTCCTATTTTCTTATTCATTATCAGACCTACTCCTGCGTTACCACCAACTGATTTTGTATTGATAACCCTGTACTCACCTGACCAAAAATCCTGTTCATTCTGCCACCAAACTTCACTAACCCCTACCATATCTAACTTTAACCTATCCATTTGTCTTCTCAAATTTTGTAGCTTACCTACACGAATAGGGGGTTAGAACATTCCACACTCTGACCCGTAGGATACCTGTTTCGATTTTCTTGATGACGACATCTTCCTGAGTAGTCCCTACCCGGAGATCCAAATGGGGGACTATTTGACCTCCGGAATATTTTACCCAAGAAGACGCTATCATCATATAGTCATACAGTAGAGCTGCATGTCCTCAGGAGGAGTAACGACTGTAGTTTACCCTTGCTTTCAGCCGTTCGCAGTAACTGAATGGCAAAGCCATGTTAGCTGATGTTACAAGGCCAGCTCAGTCAATCATCCAGACTGATGCCTCTGTAACTAATGAAAAGCCTGCTACCCCTCTTCAGGAACCACACATTTGTCTGACCTCTACACAGATACCCCTGCACTGTGGTTGGGCCTATGGTACAGCTATCTGCATCGTTGAGGCATGCAAGCCACCCCACCTCGGCAATGCCTGTGGTTCATGGGGGTGGTTGTTACATGTATATTACTGTTAAGTAGCATTGTGTTATATGTGTATGTATGCCTTTATCATGTTTATGGTAAATAAAAATAAGTTAAACTGGAGGAGTTCCAAGGAATTGAACCTATTAAACCCAGTCCTCCCCCTATCAGGATCCTTCCTAAGCACTCCTTGCTCTAAGGCAGAAGCCACCTACTGAAGGACTACGGAAAGTGGCACATCAGATACAATAGTCGGTAAAATACTTTGTGTTATGAAAATGCTTTCATTTTTGTATTGAGATGTTAAATAATGAAAATAGGACAGCAAAACAGAAATCATGACAATGGCAATAACAAAGCATAGATCAGGCTAACAGTACTCTCCACAGATGACATCGAACAAATGCTAGTTGGTACAGTATTAAGTTTTCTGATTGCTACCAATCAGCATAATTTTCACATGAACTGTTGAATACAATTATCTAAATTAAATGGAAAGAGACTTTTAATGGATTTATTACCTTGTCATTAATGGATGCTGCTTTTCAATTTCTTTGTAATAACTTGGGAAAATGACTGGAAGAAAGTGACTACTTGGGACTAAAATCAATCACTAGTGAAAGAAGTAAGATAAAGACAAAAAGAAACACAGAAGAAATTTCTGAGCCTATAAATAAAAAAAAAAAAAAATAAATAAATAAAAAAAATCCAATAATAATTTTTAAAAAATCACTCTCACAAAATGAAAATGCAAATGCCCATTGTTGCTGATCGAATATTTCGTATGCAGTGCTATACCATTCCTTTGAGGGAAAAAAATGATGAAACATAACAGTATATCACAATTAACAGGACAAAACATAATAAAAATGTTATTTTTCAAATCCAACACATCAGTTTAAAGGGGGTACCAGAAGATGATGTGTCAGAGAACTTTTTAGAAAAAGCTGATAAACTAGACTTATTAATATTGATTATTTATTGTGTTCAGAAAGTCAGGGAATGTTATTTGTGCACCATGTACTCTGTTTGGGGGAACATTAGACTTGGCAGGACCTTGTGGTTTCTCAGACTGGAAGAATAAATAAGTTGTGGTTTTTTTCACAGGGTGTGAGCCCCAGAAAATACACTTGTTCATGTAACAACACTTTATGCACCTTCAGTACAAAAGCACAGACACAGACTAACTGAATCAAATTCATGATGACGGCCAAGAGGCGGCTCGTCCAAAGACAATTATGAAGATAACTTGTATGTTCAGAGTCGATTAGGCCTATTGCTGCCACATAGCACCTCCCTCCCCCCTCCCCATAGTACAGAGTACTCAGAGTGACAGTCGGCAATGGTTGTGCACATGGAGTGCGACTGATAGGCAACTCCGTAGAGTTGTTTGGCAGAGACCACGATCCATGGAGACGGCAAGCAGTGGGGGTAAGTGCTGATGGCCATACACAGGATGAATGTCAAGCTGTTGTGCAAAAGAATAGCAATGTCGGAAAACAGTTGGGGAGGGATAGAAACAACTTTGAATTCTAGGACAAGCGGATCAGAAGGGAGAAGCGGGGGAGTGTGGAGAGACCTCAAACAGAGATGAAGGGGAGGGGAAAGGAGGAGTCAGACAGGCAACTCGAGCAGGAGGGGGGGAGGGGAAAGGAGGAGTCAGACAGGCAACTCGAGCAGGAGGGGGGGAGGGGAAGGCAGAGGTGTGTTGGCAGGAGATGATGGAGAGGCCAGAGGTGAGGTATCCACTCGAAAGTTATGTAGGGAGGAGGATTGCCCTTGAACAGAGGTGGAGAAGAGGGCTCTAAATGAACGGGAGTAATGCGGTTTACCGACACAGTGGAGGGATAGTTATTGATGAGCAAGGTGAAGTTTTTGGGGGAGCACCTAAGCACCCAATGAGGGCCTGAGTAAGGTGGGATGAGCAGAGGACAGACCATGTTGTCTCATAGCATGACAAACACACTAGATTCCAAGCTCTTGGGGACAATGATGTGTGGGGGAGAGTGACTGGAGGGAGGTGGAGGGGAGATTCTTGTGCATGGCTGACACACCCAGACTGGGTGGGGAGGTCAGAGGAGTGAGGAATGTGAGATGGGGAGTCAAGTTTGCCAGGTAAAAGTAAAGATTGTCTGTAGACAAATTCATCTACAGTGTCAAGGATGTCCTCCTTATAGGTTGCTCATAAACCAAGCAAAACAAAGGGAAGTGGTTCCATCCACAGAGAGTCATAGCACCGGAGTGAGGTTTTGGGTCCTGTGCCACTGCTCTACCAGCTCATTGCTTTGGGGCAGGTGGTGTGAATGCATTTGATGCTGCAGAGGTGACTAAGTTCGGAAAAGAGAGCGTATTCAAACTGGCGGCCTTGGTCTGTGGTGATGACCAAGGGACAGCTGAACTGAGAAACCCAAGAATGGAGAAAGGCTTTGGCCACTGTCTCTGCCGTGATGTTGGTGAGAGGGGTAGCCTCGGCCCAGTAGGTCATCCTATCGATAGTTGACAAGACGTAATGGAAACCATCAGCCAGAGGAACAGGGCCAATGAGGTTGAAATCTGTCAGCAGGAATGGGGAACAATCCCATAGGAGGGGACATGTGGGGGGGATCTTCTTGTGTTGGCAGGGAAGGCAGGCCTGAGTCCAAGCTTGACAGTCTCACTTGACATCTTGCCAGATGAAATACATAGCAACAGGTCTGGTCAAGGTGTGGATGCTAGGGTACAAAAGCACATGCAATTTTTGGAAAACCTCACCCTGTAAGGGGCGAGAAATGAAGGGGTGAAGTTTTCCCATGGAATCATCACACCAAATTTCACCTTTCACCCAAGCAAAAGAGGTGGGGATGGCGTGGAGAGAGGAGGAATAATTGGAAACTAGTTGCATGATTCATCATCAACAGACTGGAGAATGGCAAGGTTACAGTGGTCGATCAGGGAGGACATGCCATCGACTAGGAAGAGGAAGTCTGTTACAATTTTGTCAGCACTCTACATTACCTGACATCAGTGGTGAACTGGCAGATGAAATCTAGATATTGGAAGCGTCTAGGAGGAGGATCAGCCGGTGGGTTTTGTATCATGGCAGTCAAAGGTTTGTGGTCAATGAGGACAAGGAATGGACAGCCCTCAATCTTGGAGCAGTAGTGCTTAATGGCATTACAAATAGCAAGGAGTTTTTGGTCAAAGGCTGAATACTGTCTCTGTGCATGATTTAATTTTTTAGAGAAAGACTGGAGATAAGAGGTATTGCCATCTAGAGACTGCTTAAGAATGGCACTGGTGCAGTGTTGCTGGCATTGGTCATAATAAACATGTCCACCTCAGAGTGAGAGTGAGTGATAATTATAGCATTTGATAGAAGGTATTTAAGGGAAGAAAAAGCCTCAGACACACAGGAGTCTAAGAGAAGGGATGAACATCTGAGAGGGGCTTGAATATCAACAGGACTGGGCAAGTGTCAATGATAATAATTAATAGTGCCTAAGAACTGCCTCAATTCCTCAAATGTAGAGGATCGTGGTAATTGCTTGATTGCACTGACATTTTTGCAGGGGGGGGGGGAAGGGAGGGGGGAGAAATGTCATCTGCCGAAACACTGTACCCCAGAAAATTAATGGAAGGTAGATGCATTTGGTCCTTACTGTGATTCAACTCAATCCCTGCCTTGGCGAAATGGTCAGAGAATTTGTAAATGATGTTTGCTAACCTCAACAGAAGTACTGAATAGTAAAATGTCATCTAAGTATACAAAACAGAACTTTATGGGAAGGAGAATCTCAGTGAGGAAGCGTTGGCATGTGTGTGTGGCATTTTTAAGTCAAAAATTATGAAGCAGTAGTGGTATAAAACTATCAGAGTCATGATGGCAGTCAACATCCTCCAGAGCCCTGCATATCTGATAGTGCGCAGGTTTGCAGTTGACCACAGAAAAAATTTTAGAACCAGCGAGAACATGAGTGAAATCAGTTATGTTACGGTTGGGATATCTGTCCATTCCATGAATGTATTAGCATTGAGCCTACGTCTCCAAGACCCATGGCTTCTTCTTTTTTTTTTTTTTTTTTTTTTTTTTTTTTTTACTAAGTTAAGGACTGACTGCTAGAAGAAGGTTCAATAACACCTGCCTCAAGTAACTCAGTGATTTGTACTTCCATAGCCGCAAATTTTACAGTACAAAGACGGTGTGGTTTGCTACATAGAGACGGGTCGTCGGTGAGTCTGAGTCTGTGGACCATGCCAGTAGTAATGAAATGCACTGCTGACAGCTGGAGGTAATGGGGGGCAAGGAATCCAGTGCATCGGATTTGGCAGACAATGTTGTGACAGCCAGCACGGGGATGGGAGGAGACAGCTAACTTACCGTATATGGCTTTGACATCTGTTGGTGCTGCAGAGTAGCCACAAGTGCGAAGGCACAAGATCGCCACTTGTCTGCAGCAGGATGCAAATAGGCAGGAGGAGTAGTTGAAGCAGGTGCTGTCAGAGCAGGCGAGGGCACCACCTGGGTGTGTGAGCAAGATGGCGGCCGAGCTTTGGCAGTGTGAAGTTTGTCCGGCAGAGTATTTGATGTGGCGACCACCATGGTAGGTGGCAGAACTGCCCATGGCACAGTGCAAGATGGCAGCCAAGCCAAAGCAGCTGGGAGGTGAGCAGAGAGGGATGTTAATGTGGTGGCCACCAAAGCAGGTGGGTGCGCCACTGTCACAGAACAGAAGGAGGCTGAATCACAGCAGATGTGCCAGCAGGCGCACAAACATTTGAAATGCTGCACAACTGAGAGAAAATACTGGTATTAACCTTGCAATAGGCCCGCAGAGCAGAAAGACTTTGTTTAGCTACAGACAGCTGTGATTTGCATGTGCAAGATGGTGCACGATGCTTTCCCATTTTTCTTGAGGTCAAGCACTTGTTTATGTTCATCAAAACCACTTATTCAGCAGCATGTCAAAGACATCAGTCAATTTGATGTACTAACTACTAACAGTATCTTGTGGATTTGGAGCTGGAGTTTGACGAAACACACAAAAAATGTTTGTCTGAGGGATGGTGGAAAACAGAGTGGTGCACAACACTGGGTGAAAGTCTGTTATTTGTTAAAAATTTATATCTACAATAGGTTCTGGAATGTCTGCCACTAAAATGTTTGACTCGAGAATGTAATCAGGAGAGAGATGCACAGAGTAAGATGTTGAACCTGCACACTAAAGTTGTGTGGCATTGACAGCTCGCAGCAACGGGTGATGCCAGTGAAGAGACCTGGGTGTATCAGGGAAACATCTGCACTGGTGTCAATGAGGAAACTGGTGCCGAAAACACACGCAACAAGTAGAGGCAACTGCCCTGAGTGGAAGTTTGGTGAACAGAATGCAACATTGGCAGGCTCCCATTGTCATCCGAGTGGGGGGTGGCACCTACTTCCATCTGCAAGTTCCATTTGGATATGAGCACTAAGGACAGCACTTCTTGGCAACTGCATCGAAGTGACTGTGGAAGAAACAGTATGGGTAGTGAGGCAACTGTTCCAATGGGAACCGGGTGGGCGGAGGAGGTCGGCTGTGATGTCCCAAATGTGAGGCGATGCAGAATGCCAGGAGGTTGATGAGGTCAGCCGGCATGTGGGAGCAACCCTTAGTGATTGTGCAGGGAGGTGTGGTTTGAGCACAAGCAGATATGTCAAAAAGGGGCCTTATGTAAGTAGGCAGCATGAACCTGGTCAGCAATGCAGATGCACTTGCTCAGAGACTTGAGGCTTTTGTAGGCCACAGCTGTCTGGACTGGTAAAGGCAGCTTGTCAGTCCAGAATGCCATGAGAGTTGTGTCTGGCATTGTCTGCCCGCTGACCAGCAGTCGAAGACACCTCTACAACTGGAAAGACTTACTGTCAGCAAGATATTCCTCCTGCAGAATGTAGTGGATAACTTCATTGGAGTGTGCGTGACACACTCCAGGATGGTCCGCTTCACCGCTAAGTAGTCACGAGTCATCAGAGGCGATGTTACCAGATCTACGTGCTTGTGCAGGTTTGGCACCACAGTGTGAAGCTGATGTTGAAGTTGTTGAGGAGGTGTGATGTGCAGAAGGTCGACATGGCAGAGGCACCAAACTGTGTTGATGAAACAGGCAGTTGCGTGCGAGATAGCGTAAGAGAGTCACAAGATGTACCAGCCACAAGAGCAGCTGTGGTAGCCTAAAGTGGGCACGGCATGGCAGGGATGCATCAGAATGCCGAATGTGGCTGCACATCAAACCCATTGTCCTGTCCTGACAGGTTCACTCATGTGAAATCGCTAGACAGAGTATTAGGTTTAAAAACACACTCACTAGGTAAACACTGCACAGGTGGTTTGTGTGAAGGATGAAGGCAACGCACTGTCCGCAACTGAAACACCGCGCTGTAATTTAATGGCATGAGCAGACCTCTTAGTGTAGATTCTGATACCATATTCCTACAACACAACCCCATTCCATTCCCATCTTTTTGTTCCATTTCTGTAATTACATGGTATTTATGGCATGGCTTGACTTTATGCATGTATTGTAACTTAGTAGTATATAATAATGGAAAGTCCAGGTTGGAATAAATAATATAGTAGTATCTGAGTGATTCGGTTCAGACATGTCGTTTTTATGTTAATTACACACTTGTACATTATTATTCATTTCACCAGTTTTTACTGTTGTAAAAGTAATTAATAATGCAATTGTAAATTATTGTGACATTTGAGACCATGGTTCATTAATCTATAATAGCAGTCACCCAACGTTCTCTGTATTCTAGAAGATTTCATTGTTAAATCATCTCATAATTAATCACAATAATAAGCTCATTTGTTGAAAAGCTATACAAGAATCATCTTCGTGCCAAAGTTGGGCAGTATCTGTACTGTATCTACTGTATATCAAAGCTATGATGACATTTTCAGTATAAGACTGTATAAAACCATGTTTCTCGGCAATAAAGGAGAACAGTTCAGAAATTCTCATTTATATTGAGGACCCCTAAATAATCATAAATCATTAATAACAAAGAAAGGATAATTACAAGTGGTGGAGTGAGCTTGGATTATGAACCAGTGTATTAAAGACTTTCTGTTCCAGGTGGAAGCAGACAAAAGAAAAAAGACATGATGATTTAAAAACAGAAACAATGGACGATCAATGGTAAACATTGAACAAAAACAAAAATCTGGAATCTGGCTGCAATCACTCATTTGGAATCTGGCTGCAATTATTCATCACTACTTTGATAAAAGATAAGTAAATTAATTTTTTTTGTTATTTGCAATATAAAAACTGTAGTTTTATTGTGTGTGACGTGTATAGAGTAACAAAAACTGTGTGTTGAGCTTAGATATGGTAAAATCTATCAAAAATGTCAGGCACAGACGAAGTTAATATCCAGCAGGAACCAAACACCGAAGAATTTTATGAAAGTGATAGTAACATTATTAATAACGAAAGCATGCAAGAGGTCAAAGTAGATCCAATTATGGAAGTACTGAAGCAACTTGTGGCATTAAATGTACAAATGAATGTTCAAAATGAAAATGTCAAAAAACAGTTCAGGAAAATAAATGATAAAAACAGTGAAATCTCCGAACAAATAAAAAATGCCAAATTTGACACAAAATTCAGGGAATTAACAGATGAACTGACTGAGTTCAAAACAGTAGTTAAGTCAAATCATGTTCCGTTTGATGCTCGAGTCGACAACTTAAGAGTGTAAAGTTACTGATATAGACTGTAAATTTACTAAAGACATCAAAACTAACACTTAACACATAGCTACTCTAGAAAATATTATTAAAAATGAAAGTGAACTGATGCAATAAAGTAGAGTAGAAATAGAACAACAGTTTTAGGCACAAAGACATGAAATGCAATTAAAGTTGATGACTGAGATGTAAATATTACCAGTGTAGAGAGAGGAGTACACCAGTATGTAGAGAAATGTAATAATAATGTGCTTGAATTAAGTAAGAAGGTATCACACATACAAGACTATGTTGTTACAAAAATGCTAATCCTCTTCGCTTTAGTGGCATGCACATGAAATGTTATTCTAGTGATGGAACTATCCATCCTAAAGATGTTACTAAATCATGTACAGATAACTTCACTTTTGACATGACAGATAGTGTAAAAATTATATTTGTTAAAAGATTTCTTGATAATGATGCTCTGTCCTGGGCAACACAAATTGTTGACCCAGACATGACATACTATGTGTTTGAGGGACAATTCTTTTAAAAGTACTGGTCAAGAAGGGAGCAAGCACATATAAAGAGCTCATTTCTTAACGGACCAATGTATAAAGAAACTGACAGAACAATGAAAGAATTTTGTGTAAAACAGCTCAGGAAATTGTTACATTTTGATAAGCCTCTAGATGATGTTACAATAATAGATGCATTGTAGAGGATATTACCATGTAATGTTTAGAAAAGGTTAGATTAGGCACCTGATGATTCCATTGATTTGTTTCACAATTTTCTTGAGAAACTTGACCATAGGTTAGAAAGAGAAAGAGCTTACAATCAAGAGTGCTAGAAATCTGATTATCAGTTATGTCCATCAATGTTAATCCTTCATCATATTCTGATCACTGTGAATACACAGCACATACATGATCAGACTAAATACTGTAGTGTTATTTATTGTTGTGGAAGGACTCACAGATATCAACATGAAGGTGCTATTGATAATTGGAGGGTTAGACATGGACAGAGGTATCACAGAGAAAAAGGTCAAGGCCAGGAAGGTGTTAGATTGAGCCGAGGAAAAGGAAGAGTATAAGGTTGATACTCCAAAAGTCTTGATAGTTTGAAGGAAAAATCATGTAGTCTGAGGAATTGAAATGAAATAAAACAAAAGTTTTGTATTACTTGAATGTAAACCAAATGTAAGTAGTGTGCAAATTGAATTTTTTAGTCACAACTGATACATAGTGAGAGATTCTTAAAGCTTGTAAATAGCAATAACTATAACAGAAATTACTTTAACATACCTGACTGCTAACATCTGAGAAACACCTTCTTAAATAAGAAATGTATGCTTCTGCTATCTGGTAATCCAAGTCAGGGGTGAATATGCTTACAGATATGGGCCCACACCAATGGACAGCCACTTCTTCAAGCCAATGTAAGTGGTCCACAGATGCTTGTGTTGCAAGGCAGAGAGGATCTTTTGTCATATTTTGCCAATTACTTGCTGTCATAGCAAAAGTATGTACTTGGTATTTTTGTGAGTTGTCTTTCTGCCCCGACCATGGAGTAAAAGTAAATGTGTAATCTTCATTCTTCTGATCACTAGAATTTTCCTGCTTTGTGATATTGTAGACATCAACCTGTGAAAGATGATTAGATTAGATTAGATTGCTACATCTTTCATAGATCATGAATACAAGATTTTGTAATGATGTGTTGTTGTTGTTGTTGTAAAATTACTAATTTCTATGTAAAAATTCTTCTACTGAATAGGAGGAGTTGTTATTCAGAAATTCTTTCAATTTGTTTTTAAATGGATGTTGGCTAACTGTCAGACATTTTATTTTATTTTGTATGTCATCAAAGATGTTTGTGGCAGGATAATTCATCCCTTTCTGTCCCAAAGTTAGATTTAACCTTGAATAGTGTAGTGGGTTGGGTTATTAATAACAGTTTCTTGACTGAATGTATATATATTTTGAAGCTACTGTGAAGATACCTACATCCTTAAATAAATGTCTGCAGGATTATTCTAATTACTCACTTTTGTGCAATGAATACTTTTATGCTCAATGATGAATTACCCCAAAATATGATGCCCTATGAATGCAAGGAATGAAAATAGGCATAATATGTTAATTTACTGAAATGTTTCTCACCAAAATTTGCATTAACCCTAATAGCATAATTTGCTGAACTCAGATATTTCAGTAGATTGTCAATGTGTTGCTTCCAATTCAATTTTTCATCAATGGACACACCTAAAAACTTTGAATACTCCACCTTAGCTACAGACTTTATTTATTAATGGTTTCATGCCATTTACCATATGGAAGTGCATATATAGAAGGACCGGCTCGTCGATAGACACAAATAAAATCACACACAAACACACATACAAGCTTTCGCAACCGTTGGTCGCTTCTTCAGGATAAGAGGAAAAAAGGGGTGGAGAAAGGGAAGGATATGGGTTTTAAGAAAGTGGAAAAGGAATCATTCCAATCCCAGGAGTGGAAGGAGTTACCTTAGTGGAAAAAAAGGAAGGTAAACAAATACACACACACTCACACATATCCAAACGCAAACACACCTAGACAGACTTTTTTTACTTACCTTGGGGGGGGGGGGGGGGAAGGAGGGTAAACAAATACACACACCCACACATTTACTCAGACACAAATACACTTAGGCAGACATACATATATACAAGTACACTTAGGCAGACATACATATTAATTGCTACAGTATGTCTGCCTAAATGTACTTGTGTCTGAGAAAATGTGTGGGTGTGTATGTATTTGTTTACCCTCCTTTTTTCCCCCCAAGGTAAGTCTTTCCTGTCCCGGGATTGGAATGACTCCTTACCCACTCCCTTAAAACCCTCATCATTTCCTTTTCCCTCTCCTGCCCTTCAGGGATTCTGGACTGGAGCAGACTCGTTTGCCACGAAGACCTAAGCTGTAGGGAAGGGAACGTTTGATGTGGAATGGATGGCAGCTGTCATAGTGGAGGTACTGTTGTTTGTTGGTTGGTTTGATGTGGATGGATGTGTGAAGCTGGCCATTGGACAGATGGAGGTCGACATCAAGGAAAGTGGCATGGGATTTGGAGTAGGACCACGTGAATTTGATGGGACCAAAGGAGTTGAGGTTGAAGAGGAAATTTTGGAGTTCTTCTTCACTGTGAGTCCAGATCATAAAGATGTCGTCAATAAATCTATACCAAACTTTGGGTTGACAGGCTTGGGTATCCAGGAAGGCTTCCTCTAAGCGTCCCATAAATAAGTTTGCGTACGAGGGGACCATCCTGGTTCCCATGGCTGTTCCCTTTAGTTGTTGGTATGTTTGGCCCTCAAAAGTGAAGAAGTTGTGGGTTAGGATGAAGCTGGCTAGGGTATTAAGGAAAGAGGTTTTAGGTAGGGAAGTGGGTGGTCGGTGTGAAAGGAAATACTCCATCGCAGTGAGGCCCTGGGCATGTGGGATGTTTGTGTCCAAGGAAGTGGCATCAATGGTTACAAGGATGGTTTCTGGGGGTAACTGGCTAGGCAAGGATTTCAGGCGATCGAGGAAGGGGTTGGTGTCTTTGATGAAGGATGGGAGATTGCACATGATGGGTTGAAGGTGTTGCTCTATGTAGGCAGAGATTTGTTCAGTAGGGGCTTGGTAACCAGCCACAATGGGGGGGCCGGGATGATTGGGTTTGTGGATCTTGGGGAGTAGGTAGAAGGTGGGGGTGTGGGGTGTCGGTGGGGTTATGAGGTTAATGGAGTCAGGTGAAAAGTTTTGTAGGGGGCCTAAGGTTTTGAGGGTTCCTTGAAGCTCTGCCTGGACATCAGGGATAGGATTGTCTTGACAAACTTTGTAGGTAGTATTGTCTGAAAGCTGACGAAGTCCCTCAGCCACATACTCCCTCTGATCAAGTACCACGGTTGTGGATCCCTTGTTGGCTGGGAGAATGACGATGGAACGGTCAGCTTTCAGATTACTGATGGCTCGGGATTCAGCTGTGGTAATGTTGGGAGTAGGATTAAGGTTTCTTAGGAAAGACTGAGAGGTAAGGTTGGAAGTAAGGAATTCCTGGAAGGTTTGAAGAGGGTGATTTTGAGGAAGAGCGGGTGGGTCTAGCTGTGATGGAGGACGGAACTGTTCCAGGCAAGGTTCTATTTGAGTCATGTCTTGTGGAGTTTTGCTGTACGTAACCTCCTTGCTATAGAGTCGCAAACATCATCACTGGCCTTCAGTCTGAATTTTTTTATAATTTGATGACTTTCAACCACCATATCTTCCACCCCTTATAGCTGTCGGCATGGAACTGCTATGGTGTACAACGGGAGACTTTGGACAACAATTACACACACACCATTCATTTGCATTCTGTAGTTTTCACTGCAGAGCGAAATATTAACACACACACACACACACACACACACACACACACACACACACACACACGTAGAATTTTTTATACACCGATAACTTTCCATCCCAATACACTCCACCCTTTTATCATTATCAACCCTTAAGCAATGATGCAACCAATAAAACCATTATCAAAGAGTAAATATAATTTTCAAAGAATCATTATTGTTCCGCATTTTGCGTTATATTCTTCAAATTACTAAAAATCTATGAGATCGCTATAAAACTGTGCCTAAAGCCTTCCTCAGGCATAAATTAGAAACTGTTCAAATATTTAAGTCTATGCGTCTTGTCGTTTGGATAAGCGTACACCAAATAGACATTCACATTAATATATATATATATATATATATATATATATATATATATATATATATATATATATATATATATATATATATATATATATCTAACTGATTGCCATAAAACCATGCCTAAAGCCTTCTCCAGGTAGACATTAGTAACTGTAGAAATTTTTAGCTTTTAATGTCTTGTGGTTCAGACGTGATAAACGTACACCGAACAGACATTCACATTTATAGATATAGATTACTACATTATAGGTGGGAGCCCTTATCTTGGCTTGTTCAGTTTGCATCTTATTTATCTGTAATCTAGGTAGAGTGACTTTTGCTTCTGGACAAAAGTTTTGTAATAATTTCTTTACTTTATTCTGAATGTCCTGGTTGTAGAGCTCATTAGTTTTCTGATCCATTCCTTTGAAAATTAAAAGACTTGATGTCATTGATGAGAGAGAGTTGTTTGAAGGCTAGATACAACTTCTTTTGTGTCACCTCTTTATTAACACTTTCGCTGTGGTTGATGCTTATAAGAGTCCACACTCAATGTAGGATAGTGTCAGCCACAGTGAAAGTGTTAAGGCCGTTAATGAATACTGTCACAGGTCTTTCCCTTGGATTTTTGCTGACACCTTCATTGGCACCAGTTTCATTAATTAGACTATTGTCAATATTCAGACTCTGTTCATTAGATTTGTTGTCCTTTGATAATGTTTGATTTCTAGTTTTTGAATGGGTTGGCTGATCACACATTTTTCCATTTGGTTTTATGCCAGGTTGATTTTGCTTTTGTACAATTCTGGTTGGGGTTCCCTTCGTTCCCAAATTCCATTCATTAGATTTACTTTCTATGACTGGAGTTTGAGTGCTACTTCTATTTGGAGCTGTCTGAGTGTTTATCCATTCATTTGGTTTAGAATTATTTTGTTTCTGCTTTGATGTATTACCCTCACTCTTTTCTGTGTTTGAAAGCCACCATCAGTAGCAACGGTGTTCATTTAATTATCCAATTCAGAAGCATCAACATCACCATCTGCTCCATCATTGGCTTGTTGTAAAAATCTAGGTTTTGTCATAATCTTGAGCTTTAGGTCATCATCAGCAGACATTATAATTAACTCCATTCCATTAGATTCTACTCTATGCTATGTCATAGATTTTGGATCCCAAATGGATGAAACATTATTACGGGAGTCATCAGGAAATGTCTAAGGTGATTTAGATTGAAGTCTATGACAGCAGCTCAGTTAATGGGTCAGCTAACAGCTGCTAGAGTTAATAAATTGTGTACTTTCCAACATTGTGGATTGGATTATGCAGATGCTATAATAGTGAAGGACAGTGGCATACAAAGCAAGGTCACCACCAAGGCTTATGCTGCACTATTCACATGTATGGTAACTAAGGCCATACATTTGGAAGTAGTAAGTGATTTGGAAACTACCTCTTTTTTAACAGCTTTGAAAGGGTTCTTTGCAAAGCAAAGCCTTCACAAATAACCAGTGACAATGGGACTACATTTGTGGGAGTGCACAATGTGCTCAAACAGTTTTTCACCAATAACAGCACTGTTGAGATGTGGCGAGTTTCTTGACCTGAGAAGGAATTAGTTGAGAGTTCATTCCACTCCGTGCTTCTCACTTTGGAGGACTGTGGTAGGCAGAAGTCAAGTCCATAAAGTTGCACTTCAGACATGTCATTGTCAATGTGATCTTAATGTTTGCAGACTTAAACACCGTACTGAGTCAGATAGAAGTGTGCTTGAACTCAAGACCATTGTGTTCTCTGTCTGATGATCTCAATTCTCCAGCTGCACTTTCTCCTGGTCACTTCCTATTGGACAACCCCTCTGCATTTACCCTGAACTTTCTTTCTTTGAAATCCTTGTCAACTGGTTGCCCAGATGGCAACTCACCCAATTGTACCAACCATTCTAGAAGAGGTGGTCAATGGCATACATAGACAACCTGCAGCAGTGAACCAAATGGACATCAGATGCAGCCTGGCAACCTCAGATCAGTGATCACATACTGATCAAGGAAGACAAATTGCCACCCATGGTGTGGAAACTGGGTGTCACCGTTGAGCTGTTTCCTGGTCCTGACAAACAAGTAGATGTGGTGTTAGTGAAAGTGGTTAATGGGCAGTTTAAAAGGCCCATAGCAAATTCGTGTCCCTTCCCCAAGCAGTGATGTCTTCATTGTGTCAATTTGTGTGTATATGTATTTGTTAATGTGTTAGATATTTACTTTGTTTGTCTTGCTTGAACTTCATCCAGGCCTGTTTCTGCCCACTTCAGTCATTGTTTGATGTGTTATTTCTTGTTTCACTTGTTTGAATTTTGTGTGTCAATGACTGTGACTTTGGAAACGAGTATCCTCATTATGAGTGGGAGGATGTTTGGACTCGCAATTTCCATCTGTTGGTGATTGGTAGCTGGGCAGAGATGCTGCCCAATCTGGTTTGTCCCCTTTTGTGAAATACTGGAACTCCAAGGGCAGCTTGACAACCATTGTGCTTGGCCCACAGTTCCACTGGCGTGTAAGCTGCCTTTGTTCCGATGCCCCTACAGCCATCATGCTGGGAGCTCAACAGACTGTTTTGAGGCTCTGCCCCTACTGGGTGTATGTGGGACATCTCAGAGGGCTACTGCTTGTAGGCCCCTCATATATGACTGTGCAGTTGGCAAGATTTTGTTCAGTTTAATTATGCACAATAAAGTATCCTGCAATATCTAATTCTCATTTACATTTACTTATTTGTCTGAAGGTGGAAACAATGGGCAGAGCTTAGACTAACAGATCTATACATTTTCAATCAATGTGCATGCGAACTAGAGATGTGCATGTACACTACTTTCTGATTTCATCATGTTTTATCTTTGTTTTGAAATAAAAGCCAGGGGATTTGAAAAAAAAAAAAAATCTGGTTTAACAGCTGTAAAGATTGCAGACGTGATTAATTGTGATAGGACAAACAGAATCATGCCTACATTAAGACCCTCCATCTTGCTTGAGAAGCAAAGCAACCAGTCTTACTCAGCAACTCTGCTAAAACTCTCTTCAGCATCCTTTAGTGGAGAACTCAGAATAAGAATTTTATTGTCTCATAACATACAAGTTAAATCACTGATTTAGTGTACAGGAGACTTGTCAGTTTAAAATAATAATATATACATACAATGTAGTTATAAAATTGCAATACATATAATTATATGTGTTTATCCTGCTCAAATACTCAGATTATCATTTAAGAATTCACATTTGAATAATAGCATTTTTGTACCAGAGTGCTGTATAATTTTCTCTTCATTGATTCAGATTCAACCTTTCGAAAATGTGTGTTTTTAATTTATTATATATTTTCATTCCCATATATTGTGGAGTCTGTCTGTGTGTAGGAAGCATGAACCTGTCTTTGTTCCTTGCTTCATAACTATGCTGGAAGTTATTATGAAGAAAGAGTTCTGGATTTTTATTTATGAAAAGAATTATACCAAATAAGTACAGTGAGGGAACACACAGTATATTTAGATCTCTTAATGATGGCCGACAGGATACTTTTGGCTTTGCACCATATATATTTCTAACAATTTTTTTCTGCAGGGTTAATATTGTTGTCATAGTGTTAGCATTTCCCCAATATATGACACCACATCTCACAATTGACTCAAAATAGCTACAGTACACTATTTTTCTTGTGCCTGAACTAGTTACATTGGCTAGGATGGACATAGCAAATGCAAGACTGTTTAATTTGTTTTTTAGGTTGTCTATGTGTGAAGACCAGGATAGATTTCTGTCCAGTTGCATTCCCAATAATAATAAGTGATCTGCTTCATGTAGTTCCAGACTATTGTGCTTAATCCGTATATCATTTAATTTAGACTGTTTTGTCTTAAATTACGTTAACTATGTTTTCCTTATATTTAATTTTAGACCATTTAGGTGGAACCAGACATCTAGGTTTTCTAGGGTCTTTAAGACGTTTTCAGGAATTTCGTCAGGTCTTTTTGTTTTCAATCAGTACTGATATGTCATCAGCAAATAGAACTGAATGATAATTTATATTTATGGGTAAGTCATTTATATGGAAAATAAAAAGGATTGGGCCTAGAATTTAGCCTTGTGGTACCCCCTGTGAGATATATCTGTACTTAGAGGAGTATTTTTCTTTGTTCGATGTTATGACAACCCTTTGCTTCCTCTCTGTTAAGTATGACGTACACCACTGTAGGGCAGTACCCATAATTCCATATTTTTCCATTTTGTATAATAGTAGGGAGTGGTTCACACAGTCAAATGCCTTGGATAGATAACAGAATAGTCCTGCTGCTTTTTGTGATTTGTCTAAGGTGAAACTAACGTATTGACAAAGTCATTGATAGCATACATTGTGCTTTTCCCTTTTTGAAAGCCAAATTGATTTTTTGATATTATATTAAATTTGTGACAGAAATTTTGAATTTGAACTGCAACAATCATTTCAAATATTTTAGAAACAATGGGAAGGAGAGAAATTGGATGGTAATTTCCGATATCTTCTTTAGAGCATTTTTTAAATAATGGTTTCACTTCCACATATTTTAGGCAGTCTGGAAAGTAGCCTTCTTCAAGTGACTGATAAATTATTTTACACATAGGATAAGCTATTATATTTGAAGCTGCTTTATCACCTTCCAAGGTATTTCATCCCATCCACTGATTTTGTGTGTGTGTGTGTGTGTGTGTGTGTGTGTGTGTGTGTGTGTGTGTGTGTGTGTGTGTAATATAGTTTTTTCTACATCTTCTACTGTTACCGTGTCAAATTTAATTAGATACTCAGACACTCATTTTTGCTCAGACGCAAGCCAAATAGATGTACATTATCTTGATATGAGGGAGCATTAACATCAGATTTTGCTAGTATTATGAAGAATTGATTAAAAGTTTCTGATATCTCAGCAGAATTTACAATTAATCTGTCTTGGATCTTTAGTTTAGATACCGTATTTCTTGGTTGCTCGGTTTGATTCGAAGTTCAGATTTGACGACTGTCCACACTTTTTTAGATTTATTTTTGTGCTTTCTGATGAATTTAGTATTTTCCATTTCCTTTGATGCTTTTATAGCCATTCTAAACAATTTGTTTATAAGATTTGACATATTTAATGAAATCAGGACTCTTATTGGATTCCACCCTAATATGTAGCTCTCTCTTTCTTTTATCAGTATTTTTCTACCAGTTGTTGTCTTTCTTTGGCAGACAATGCATGGAAATGTTCTATTGAAAACATGCAAACAACCTATTTAAAAACCTATCAATTTTTTTCTGAACATGAACTTTCATGCTGTAATGACCAATATATCTCAATTAATCTATAACAGAATAAGTGAATGTTATCTGGATTGAATTGTCTTTTCAGGAAACATTTCCTCCCATTTTCTGATTTTATATTTAATAACTCAATATGCAGAGCATAGTGATCTGAGATGCCTAGGTTTAAAGTGAATTTGGCATTCTCATTTAATGCATAATTTGTTAAGATGTTGCGTGTGCATGTTGCTGATTTATCATTTAACCTGGTGAATTTAGTGAAATTTAATCTAACGCCATATTGCCATATTGCCAACTGCCGGCATGGCGCAGGGGATAGCATCACGGACTGCGGAGCAGAAGGTCACCGGTTCAATCCCGCCCACCGGAAAAAATTTATTTCTTTGTAATTTACAATTCCAGAAGGTTCTACATCTTTCTTATGTTCACTTGTAAATTCTACTTGTTTCTTATGTTAACTGTTCTTCTAATTTCTGGTAAATTCTGTCTGTGTATATATAGCAGAACACTCTGCCTGAGAGGCAGTCAGTGCTGCGTGTATGTTGAGTTCGTAATAAACGTGCTTTCAGTATAAGTGCTGTGTTTAGTTGCCTTCGAAGTCAAGCCTGCTTCCATTGCAATGCAACATTGTTTGGTGGAGGCGCCGGGTACACTGTGCAACAGCTGCATCACCGTGGCTCCGATTAGGCAACATAAAAGCCATCGCTTACACGGACTGGAACTGAAATACAAGGGATACACCGAGTACGTCCTTCCAAGAGTCCGTATCATCAGGCGAACTATGGAAATGAAACCAGCAGTAAGCCAGCTACACATCAGGCACCCGTCGGTGTTCTCTGGAGACGCTGGACAGGACCCAAACAAATGGCTAAAATGGTTCGAGCGAGTCGCCAAGTACAACAGGTGGGATCATACGATGTGCTTGGCCAACGTTTACTTCTATCTGGATGGAACAGCCCAGCAATGGTTCGAGAACAATGAAGACAAGTTGAATGACTGGGAGACGTTCCAGGAGGGACTGAAGAAGATGTTTGGAGACCGCCAGCGTCAAATCCGTTTGGCGGAAGAACAATTGAAGAACCGGGCCCAACGACATGGTGAGCTGACACAATCGTACATACAGAGTGTTTTGGCCCTGTGTAACATAGTGAATCCGAACATGACTGAGGCGGACAAAATCACGCACCTGATGAAGGGAATTGCAGAAGATATGTACCAAGCTCTTCTGATAAAAGACGTTGCTACGACAGAAGAGTTCATTAAGTGGTGCCAGCGTATTAAAGAGATGCAACAAAGGAGGGTGGGATGCAAGAAATATGACAGACTCCCAAATGTAGTCCCTATGGCCGTTGTGGAAGACCAGCAGGACTTGGCTTCTCTCATACGACAAATTGTGAGAGAAGAATTACAACAGTGCATGGCAGCATCAGATTATGGCCATGGATGTGAGCCCTGAGGTAGACGACGCTGCTGAGGACGAGGTATTTCAAACATTAGCTCCTGTCTGCCCCGTCAATCGCACCCGACGTGAAGAATGACGTCGCCCTGCTATGACTTACGCTGCAGCCACCAAAAGGCAGCCCATGAACCGACCGACGCGACCACAGCCAACTCCCCCGGTAACTATGCCGCCCCGCAGAAGAACAGACGTCTGGAGGACAGAAGACAACACACCACTGTGTTTCCACTGTGGACGCCCTGGACATGTCGTACGCTACTGCAGAGAGAGGAGGCGAGTATTCGATGATTACTTTGCCGCAAGACGTCAGCCGTCGGAGCAGTTCTACCCAAGGCAGTCACCTGCTGATGAGATCAGTCGACCTATGGGAAGAAGGCCATCGCCGTACCCTAGACAAGGTCGCTCCCCGACGCGCCCTAGCCGTTTACCGTCGTCGTACAGAGGTAACGGCCACTCCCATAGCCGCCGCGCCCAGGAAAACTAAGTGAGGCGACCATCTACGGAGGTGAGGCCGCCGCAGATGAAAATCCTCCATGGACGACAGTTGCCAAGATGTCAGGAAATCTCATCGACGTCATAATCGACGGCCAACCTGTCCGGGCACTTGTTGATTCAGGAGCCTCTTTTTCTGTATTATCGGATAATTACCGCCGCACACTAAAGAAGACAATGTTCTGTGATACGGGAGCAACTGTGCTGAAGGTCGCGAATGGAAAGTACGTCCATCCAGCAGGAACTTGTGTCGCAAGAATAACCATCAACAACAGGATGCAGCTGTTTGAATTTGTCGTGTTAACAGAATGTAGTCACAATGTCATCCTCGGATGGGACTTCCTTCAGGCATCCCAAGCTATCATTGACTGTGGAAGATCTGAGCTGCAAATTGAAGAAGCTGTTCCGCCGGATACACGTAATACAGAATTTTCTGGGAAGCTATTCGTCGTTGACAATGTGACGATACCGCCGTTGACAATGAGAAGAGTTGCAGTCACAAACACACATGACTGGTTAAACTGTGAAGTTTGTAACGTTTCTGCTATGTTGCAAACTCCTAAAAATCAGTTGCCAACATAGAAACACGAAAGATCTGACACCTAAAATAAAACTTCATTACTGGACATGTAAAATATCACATTTTCGCCTTCTGTTTGAAATTCTATTATGACTATTAGTAAAATACCTTTAAGAAATAGTACGTTGATTTAAATGTAACTTTGGCTGACCTTTTACGTAATTTTCAGTTTTTAATACTTTCGTAAATAATAGCTGCAAACACTAAAAATGCATTACACTTAGTTTCGGAAATTTCTGAACCTATATAGATACTAATTTGTATAAAAACAACAATACTACATGTTATAACTATTGCACAACATGATTTCATATATACCTTTTGTTTAAATAAATTAGGGCAGACCATGATTTATATATTACTGGATCCTAAATTAAATACTGATAATTTTTCATGCACTAAAATTAATAATCCGTTTGGTACCAAGAAACTATCTTCGAAATTAACAAAACCACAACAACCATGTACAAATCCGTATTAATAAATAATTTGACCGCAAACTGAAACTCATTAAAATTCCATGTCACAATAATAGTACGCCTACACGATATTGGCAAAACAAATATGTGTGCACTTCGAAAACACACATAATGTAAATAATTTGAGCACTGTAAACACTAGTCAAAAGGATGACGTTGAATTAGTATACCACATTTAAATACAAATTTCATGAAACAAGTACATACATTGACATAAATAGTCAAAGCTTAAATGTAATGTTTTAATTTCTGTATTTTGGCATATTTAATGTAGAAGAATATTGTTTAATTGTGAATTACAAAACTTTGTCATCAATCTTATTACGCGGTTACGTAGAAAGATGTTTGAGAGAAACCATTGTTTATTTAGTCTTAGATAGAGTATTCTAGCGGCCAGAAACCTGTAAGCAGCTCTGTTGGCTTGCTGCTGCATTTTTTTGATTGTGCAATGTTTAAGTGGAAATAAAATCGTTTCCATATCAACTGAGATATTTTTAATTTACGAAAAGATCCTGTAAAATCAAATGTTTTAGTGAATGCCGAAGAAAGCTCACAACGCAATGGACCTCAGCCAGCATATAAGATAAGTTCAACTTCACCTACAGTGGAATGACTTTGTTATAGACTGTGAACTAATAAAACTTTCCGTAATTCAGGAAACTATTAGGGCTCAGTTTGAGTCATTCCGAAAAGAGGTGATGGACGTTAGAAGTTCTTGTTGATAGTAAAAAATTTATGAGGCTCACAAAAGAAATTTACATACCAGCGGCTATCATAAGCATTACCGGTGGTCAAGGAGAGATTTGGATCACAAATTGTCACGAGCAGTCACAACTTATCCCCAAGGGAATGTGTATTGGGTCAGCTGAACCAATCCAGGACGGTGAGCTCAATGTCATCAATGAAGACCCATGCCCTGCTGTTAGTACAGACAACACGCTGGTGGAAACAAACTTGGAACTGCCAATAGGGCCTGGACTGACCAAAAAACAATGCCAGCGGGTGTTAGGTATACTACGCCAATTTTCGGGCGCATTCACACCTCAGCAGGGGAAAAGTCAGACGAAACGGCCCACGATAAAGCACCGTATCAATACTGGGGATCATCCGCCAATTAGCCAGCGTTCGTTTAGAGTGTCGCCAGCTGAAAGACGGATAATTCGGCAGGAAGTGGAGAAGATGTTGAGAGATGACATTATTCAACTTTCGGA
This sequence comes from Locusta migratoria, assembly GCA_026315105.1. Taxonomy (NCBI): domain Eukaryota; kingdom Metazoa; phylum Arthropoda; class Insecta; order Orthoptera; family Acrididae; genus Locusta; species Locusta migratoria. Next base: position 766,268,370 of record CM048744.1, on the reverse strand, counting down.
GAGTCCTTGGTCATCTCCGGTGGTCCTCGTAAAGAAGAAGGATGACACGTGGCGATTCTGTGTCGACTATCGGTGGCTGAACAGAATCACAAAGAAAGATGTCTACCCACTGCCGCGTATTGACGACACCTTAGACTGCTTGAAAGGAGCTACGTACTTCTCAACTATGGACATGCAGACAGGTTACTGGCAAATCGAGGTTGACGAAGCTGATAGGGAGAAGACCAGTTTTATTACACCTGACGGCCTCTATGAATTTAAAGTAATGCCATTTGGATTATGTAATGCTCCGGCCACATTCGAACGCATGATGGACAACTTGCTTCAACACCTTAAGTGGGCGACGTGTCTCTGTTATTTAGATGACATTGTCGTTTTCTCGAAAACATTTGAAGAACATCTGAGTCGCCTGTCAACTGTGTTGAAGTGTGTTCAGGCTGCAGGTCTCCGCCTCAATCCAAAGAAGTGCCTCTTTGTCGCCAAAGAGATAAAAATCCTGGGGCACCTAGTCAACGGAGATGGTGTCCGTCCTGATCCAGATAAAGTAAGGGCAGTCACAGAATTTCCAACTCCTCAGCACATTCGTGATGTGAGAAGTTTTCTCGGGCTGTGCTCATACTACTGACGTTTCATGAAAGGATTTTGTAACAAGGCATGTCCATTACAAGAACTTCTGCAGGGAGACGCCAAATTTTACTGGGATGAGACAAAAGAAAGAGCTTTCCGGGCACTTAAGGAGGCTCTAACTTCTGCACCAGTGCTAGCCTTGTACGACGAGAATGCAGAAACGGAACTTCATACAGACGCCAGTGGCTATGGGATTGGTGCAGTGCTTGTACAAGTTCAGGAAGGTGCCGAAAAAGTGATAGCCTATGCGTCAAGAGTACTCTCAAAGTCAGAGATAATCTACTCTACAACTGAAAAAGAATGTCTCGCGGTTATCTGGGCTATCAACAAGTTCCGGCCGTATTTATTCATCAAACCATTCACTGTCGTGACAGATCACCATTCTTTGTGTTGGCTGACTAGCTTGAAGGATCCATCAGGTCGACTAGCAAGATGGGCACTAAGACTCCAAGAGTACGATGTCACAGTGGTATTGAAGAACGGGCGCAAACACAAGAATGCCGACTGCCTTTCGAGGAATCCATTAGTGGAACACAACAGCATTAATGAAATTTCGGCTCTCACTGAATTAGATGACGTTACAGCTGAACAGAGAGAAGATCCAACACTATTAAAACTGATAGAGGCCTTGGAGAAAGGAGAACCGACCAATGGAGAATTCCAACTTATAAACGGAACATTGTACAAGAGCAACTACGATCCACTGGGCCCCAAATGGCTACTTGTTGTTCCAGCTCATCTCCAGCCAGCTATTCTCAAATATTTCCACGATGCTCCAATATCCGGTCATCTGGGATTCGTGAAGACCCTAGACAGAATCAGACGCAGGTATTACTGGAAAGGTCTCTACCAATCTGTCAAGCACTATGTGAGTCACTGTAAAGAGTGCCAGCAACGGAAGCATGTGCCGCAATTACCTCCAGGACATCTCGTACCGATTCCGCTGGCAGCAGCTCCATTCCACCGAGTTGGGATCGATCTTTTAGGGAGGTTCCCGAAGTCGACAACCGGTAACCGTTGGATAATAGTCTGCACTGACTACCTCACACGCTACGCTGTCACCAAACCTGTGCCGACTGCAGAAGCTCCAGAGATCGCAAAAATCCTTGTAGAAGACATTATTTTGAAGCATGGAGCACCATGTGTCATGATATCTGATCGTGGAAAAGTATTCCAGTCAAAACTAGTATCAGAGGTAATGTCACGGTGCAACATTGTCCACAGAATGACAACTGCATACCATCCTCAGACAAATGGTCTTACGGAACGTTTTAACAAAACGTTAGCCGACATGCTGTCGATGTACGTCGATGTTGAGCAGAAGGATTGGGATACAATTCTGCCAGTCGTGACATTTGCTTACAATACCGCAAGACAAGACACCACAGGCTTCACTCCGTTTTTCCTGCTCCATTGCCGTGAAGCTGAGACGACAATGGATACACTGTTCCCGTTCCAACCGGACGACACTCAGGATGACTATGTTAAACAGCTCATCACCAGGGTCGAAGAATCAAGACAGCTGGCTCGCATACGGACACTGGACACCCAGGAGAAGGACCGTCAGCGGTATAACGACGAACACCGACCAGTTGTATACAGCCCAGGAGATCTGGTATGGATTTTTACCCCTGTACGGAAGGTTGGACTGTCAGAAAAGTTATTGAAGCAATACTTTGGTCCGTATCGTGTCATACGCCGCCTGTCAGACGTCACATACGAAGTTGAGGATTATGAGCCGTCGTCGAAACATCAAAAACGAAGAGACATTGTTCACGTCCTGCGCATGAAGCCTTACTACGATCCTGAAGAGCAGGTAGACGACAATGGCTTATTGTTCAAGGACTTTAAGGATGGTAATGTTCCTGATGAAGCCACGACAGGAACGTCTCTCGTCGATAATCACGGAGAAGGGAAGGATTCTCCTGAACTGTCATACAGAGGACCCATGACACGGTCAAGATCCAGGACATTGCAGCTGGCTCCACAGGGATCATAACAGCGGGTTGCTGTTTCTCCAGGAGAGGGAGCAATGCCGCGAGAGACCAAGAACGCCAACTGCCGGCGTGGCACAGGGGATAGCGTCACGGACTGCGGAGCAGAAGGTCGCCGGTTCAATCCCGCCCACCGGCAAAAATTTATTTCTTTGTAAGTTACAATTCCAGAAGGTTCTACATCTTTCTTATGTGCACTTGTAAATTCTACTTGTTTCTTATGTTAACTGTTCTTCTAACTTCTGGTAAATTCTGTCTGTGTATAAATAGCAGAGCACTCTGCCTGAGAGGCAGTCAGTACTGCGAGTATGTTGAGTTCGTAATAAACGTGCTTTCAGTATAAGTGCTGTGTTTAGTTGCCTTCGAAGTCAAGCCTGCTTCCATTGCAACATGACAATATTGTTGAATTAAGTCATTAAACTTTGTTGAAATGCTTGTTTCACTTGCTGCATCTATATTGAAATCAGCAGCAATTATAATTTTTTTCCTCATTTCTTTCGTGAGTTTTTGTAGGAGACATTGGAATTTCTCAAAAAATAATTTGGTTGCATCAATACCTGGAATCCTATATCTAGAGATAATAACAATACTTTGTTGTTCAAGCTCTTCATAGCAATTTTCAAATATAAGTTCTTCGTTAAGAAAATTAAAATCGTCTCTTTCCTTATATTCTAGCAAGCTGTTAACCAGAATACAGGAGCCTCCATGAGTTCGGTTTTTTCTGCAAAATCTACTAGCTACATTAAAGTTTTCTAATTTATTTAGAACTGTGATAGAGTCTTCTGTGATCCAATGTTCATTTAAGCAAATGACTTTGATGTTTCTACTTTCAGAAAGAATAATTTGCATCTCGCCAATTTTTGTGATTTTATTCTGTAAATATGCGACACTCAGGCTATGAATGTTCTAGTGCATTAAGAATGACAAATTATACTTACACTAATGGCCATTAAAATTGCTACACCAAGAAGAAATGCAAATGTTAAACGGGTATTCATTGGACTGATATATTATACTAGAACTGACGTGTGATTACATTTCCACGCAATTTGGGTGCATAATTCTGAGAAATCAGTACACAGAACAATCACCTCTGACCATAATAATGGCCTTGATACGCCTGGGCATTGAGTCATACAGAGCGTGGATGGTGTGTACAGGTACAGCTACCCATGCAGCTTCAACATGATAACACAGTTCATCAAGAGTTGTGACTGGCATATTGTGACGAGTCAGTTACTCGGCCACCATTGACCAGACGTTTTCAATTGGTGAGGAATCTAAAGAATGCTGGCCAGGGCAGCAGTTGAACATTTTCCGTATCCAGAAAAGCCCATACAGGACCTGCAACATATGGTCATGCATTATCCTGCTGAAATGTAGGGTTTCGCAGGGATTGAATGAAGGGTAGAGCCATGCGTCGTAACACATCTGACATGTAACGGCCACTGTTCAAAGTGCCATCAATATGAACAAGAGGTGACCAATGGCACCCCATATCATCACGCTAGGTGACAGGCCAGTATGGTGATGATGAATACACGCTTCCAATGTGCATTCATCGCAAAGGTGCCAAACATGGATGTGACCATCATGATGCTGTAAACAGAACCTGGATTCAGAATGAAACTTTCACTCTGCAGCAGAGTGTGCGTTGATATGAAACCTTATGGCAGATTAAAATTGTGTTCCGGAACCAGGATTCGAACCTGGGACCTTTGCCTTTCACGGGCAAGCACACTACTGACTGTGCTATCCCTAAATGACTCACAATGCCGCCTCACAACTTTACTTCTGCCAATACCTCGCCTCCTACTTTCCAAACTTCACAGAAGCTCTCCTGCGAATCATGCAAGACTAGCACTCCTGGAAGAAAGGATACGGTGGAGACAGCATAAGGGTTGTTTCCAGAATGAAACTTTCACTCTGCAGCGGAGTGTGCGCTGATATGAAACTTTGTGAGATTACCGCCCAATAGAAATACTGGTAATTAATAGCATTTGATAATTAAACAGTATGAAGTTCACTGCAAACATTGACCATGCCAATGCACTAAATGTTACACAATTTTAATCTTATTAAGGTAGCAATGTATGTACACAGTTGGGTGACAACATTTATAGTTAGGCCATAGGTAGAAATTCTCCACGTTGAGATTTGCTGTGTGCTTGTAGCTGACGGGAGGCCAGCGAGCAGGCCGATGTTGGTGGCTTGTTCCAACTTAGGATTTTACAGTTCGTTTCTGGTGAGGGGAGAGAGGGACAATGGCGAGTGCCAGGCACAGTGCAGTGCACAAATATTGTAATACTACTGGCATTTGAAGTAATACGATGCAGTTAGGAACCTTTAATGCCCTCATTACAAAATAGCCTGTTGATAAATAAACAATACATTAGCTAATATAGTCACATCTAACGTAATATATTTAATTGACAATGAAAAGTAATAAATTACCAATGAAGACAAGACAGTTACACAACTAGCATGGTAATGTTTGTTTATAAAAATAATATACTAACTATTTCTCATTTTATTTTCAATTAATCTTTTGTATTTTATCTTGAAGTATTCAGTTAAATCACTTATCTGTGGTATAAGAAATTGCACAATTATGATAAACAGTACAAAGGATGTTTATATTAGTATAAAAATGTAAGAAAATATTTGTTTAATGTGTAGTGTAATTATTTTGATTTTAAGTGAAGTTTTAGAAATGTATTGGCTGAGCGCTGTACGTTGGCAAATCGGTTACAACAGCTTACATGGGGAAGTTGATGATGTAGGGGAAAAAACCCCGGCAGTTGAGTTTTTGCGCGCGCGGGCGCCTGGGCAGGAAGTGAGGACTCCAGACCACATGGTGTAGCTGGCCGGGCGGCGTCGCTCTGCCTCAGTCGGCATGTGGATCTCGAGGTGGTGACTTGAGTTTTGTGTGTGGCAATCGCCACGTGTGGTTGCTCGTCGTAGACTGCACCAAGTTAAATCGAGTGCTACTGTGTGTTTGTGAATATTTAGCCGGTGCAACAAGGTGTGCATCGCATTGAATTAAAGTGACTGTGATTTGTTAATGTAACACGTGTCGTCGCATAGGCATGAACATAAACGGTGTTTGAGACAGCCACGTGGTGTGAAATTAATTCGCGACAAATATTCATTTTGTCTGGGGGCTCACGAGCTATAACTTTATTTGGTACATTTACCGACGTACAGACGCGACAGCCACAGGGTTCAAGTATTGTGAAATAAACAACATAAAGTGAACTTTCACGTGTTTTCAAAAATAGTAGTTAGTACACCCTTTTTTCTCATGAACTTGAATTTATTATGAATTTGTTTTGTTAATCATATGCAGGGAAGGAAAGCTGCGAACGTGTGATATCATCCCCTAGAAAACGAGTCACAGTCGCAATCACATTTCCAGTGTTTTTGCATGTTTGGGAATTTGGTTCGCAGCTGGTGGTTGTGAGTTTGAAAAATTAAACTTTCTCTATTTTAAACTCTCACCCCGACCTTCACCCTCGCATTTGGGGGCTCGTCTGGAATAAGTTCACGTTGGACTTGCTCGGACGGAGAGATTAAGGTGTGTATAGGACAGTGAACAGTTACGAACAGTTGCAAGCAGATACGCAATCGCGTCGCGCGTTTAACGACGGTTAGTGACGCAGAGTTCGGGCGCGGGCATCCGTAACGGGCGATCGACGGCGCATCGGACCGGCAGCAGTGAGCGGTGGCGCGTGGGTTCAACGCACTCAAATTTCATCTTCTGCAACGGACGGCAGTGATCGTGGGGACTTCGCAAGTCGCCAACGGAGCGATGGGGCCCAGCAGCTTCGATTCTACAAAGGATAAGGAATGCAGTGAGGACATATTCCAGCCACAGCTTCTACAACAGACGGCAGCGAGCGTTGGGGACGTCGCAGCTCATTGCAGCAACTTCTGGATTAAAAGATAAGTAAAGCAGCTGGCGCTATAAATTCTTGTGTGTTAATCAAGCTTTCTTGTGGTTCTAAATCATGAAGCAGGTGTTCAAAAAGTCGCCAAGCGACGTAGATTCAGAAAGTAGCATACCAGAAAGTCCAGAGAGGGTAAATACTGGGGGAATGTTGTTGACACCGGAGATGTTAGCAGCCATGTTAGCGAGTTTTAGCTCAAATTTAGAATCAAAAATAGAAAATTCAAACTCAAATTTAAAATCAGAAATAGAAAATTCAAACTCAAATTTAAAATCAGAAATACAAAATTCAAACTCAAATTTAAAATCAGAAATAGGAACTGTAAAATCAGAAATAGAAACTGTAAAATAAGAATTGAAAGCAGACTTTAAGGCAGACATTGGGGCACTACAAAATTCAATGCTTGGATTAAAGACAGAAATAATCACAGACATTGACAAAAAGATAGGAAGTCTAACAGAACGGTTTGAAAATAGGGAAAAGGAGATACATGCCAGAATTGGTGCTATTGAGACTGAGGTAGGAGGCAAGTTAGATGCTGTGAAACAAATATGTGATCACAGGAATGAGGACACTATGCAAGCGTTGGCTGAGGTTGACAAGAGGATGGTGGCAGGTATTGAGGAAACAAAAACTGTGTTGTCAGGAAAATTAGAGAATACAGAATGTACTTTAGGAAAAAGATAGAACAAGTAGTGACAGTAAACAATACTGAGATTGAGAAGGTGAATACTAGAATAAATAATCTAGAATTGGGTACTGCATCAGGAAACACTAATTGGTCCATGGTGCAGACACCTAATGGCAAAAAGTTTTCAGGAGTGGGTAATTATCATCCAGTAGATTTTTTGGCTGCATGCAAGGACAAATTTGTGCCTGGTATGTCAGACCAGTGTAAAGTGAAGTTAGCAAAGAGAATGCTTGACTGTTCTGCTCAATCTTGGGCAAATCAGTGTGCTGATAAATTTGTTAGTTTTGAGGCATTTGAAAAATTGTTTTTAAATAAGTATTGGGGGGAGGCCAAGCAAGCTAAGATACAAAATGAATTCTTGAACGGGCCAAACTATGTGAAAGGGAAACAGAGCATGAAGGAATTTTGTCAGGAGGAACTTGAGAAACTAGTGCATTTAGATACACCTTTGAGTCTTTTAGCAGTAATTTCCACTTTGTGTAGGAGGTTACCTGCAGATTTGCATTGACAGTTAAGTCACCATCCCACAGATTCAGCTGAGAATTTCATTGAATTTGTAGAAAAGATAGACCAGGGTTTAGTTATGGAACGACAGCTCAGGGGAACACAGCATGTGAACCACAATGAAAACAGAGGCAGTAGAAATGTGGGTCACAACCAGGGAAACCACAATAGAGAGAGGAATTTTAATGAAAATTGGAGAGGTAACAATAACAGAGGAGACAACTGGGAGAATAGAAGCCAGAGGGAAACATGAGAAAATGATTGGAGAAATCGAAGGCAGGAAGGTGGAAATAGGATTGGGGATAACAGTAGGAGAGAAAATCAGAGACAGAATTAGGGAAACTAAGATTTGTTCCAAATGAGGTCCAAATGAGGTCCGCTATTCTAATAACAGGACCAGAAGATGGGATATCAGGGGATCTAATGACCATAATTACAGTAGGAATAGATATGGGGAGAGAAGGGAGGAAAAACTATGTCACATGGACAGAGATGATGATAGGAAAGAGGAAGTAGGAGTTCACAAGGGCAAGGATAAAGAAAAGAGGGAAGAAAACATAAATAGAGTAAACAAGGAAAGGGAGAAAAGAGAGGAAAGTGTGTGTCAGATGGATGCTGTTATAGGTAGTGAGGAAATTTTTGGGGATTGGTTTATGCAAAATGACAAAAGAGAGGCAAACAGGAGGAGAATGGATAGGAATGAGGACAGTATAGGGGAATATGATGTACAAAATTTATTTGATAATAACATTAAAGAAGATAAAAACAGTGTTGGGTTAGCCATAGTTTTGGATAGGTCAGAGGCACAAGTGTTGACTGAATGTGAAAGTATGAATGTAAATATTGATGGTACTGGAGCCAGCATAGATGGTGTTGAGTGTGTGAATGAGAATGAATGGAGTTCTGAATTTCAAAAAATTAAATGTGATCCAGTAAAAACATTAAATGGCACTGGGTCTAGTATGAATAATGAGAGAAATGTGAATGTTTCTGAAGTAGGTGAAATTGTCAATACTGATGTACACCCACCTGTAACTGATGATGTGTTGGGACAGGACAGAGGTATTATTGAGAAGATAAAGTTAATTAGGAAGTGGGCACCAGATGATTGGCTATTACACAAATATGAGTATTTGGACCAACTTGGGAAGCAATGTAATAGGAATCAAACTTACTATAGCCTGGTAAAAGACTTAGTGAGTGGGTACAATGAATACAATGAATTAAGGGGATTAGGCATGTGTGTTGTAGACCAAAATGAAGTAGATGAGGGATTTTGTGTATTACAGGCGGGAATAGATAATGATAAGGAAAGTGTACAAACTTTTGTAGTATACAACAATGAAAATTGTAAGGAAATTGATTGTGATGGGGTAGGAGCAGGGTGGATTGATAAAGAAGTAAGTGAATATGGACCAGATGATTGGGTCCAACTCCTTAGACATTTAAAATCAGTGGAGCCAGTATCATGGGTAGAAGAGAAATATGGGTACGCAAGGAAACTTGGGGAGTTGAGTGCAATAAACTCAGAATTTGGGAAAGCATTCAGTGAAATATTTGGAAATGATGAGGACATACAACCATATTGTTATGTAGGGGAAGTAAATACTATGGTTAGGAACTGTATGCAAGAAATTGAGGAGGATTTGTTGGCAGAAAATGAACTTAAGGAAGATGTCATTGAAAATGTACAGCCCGTTATAAATGTTAAGGTAGAAGGGGTCTGTGAAACTGCATTGATTGATACTGGAAGTACAATTAGTGGTATCTCAGAGGATTTCTACAATCAAATCAAGAGTACAGGGACAGTAGAGTTTCCAGTCACTGGGGTACGGATAAAGAATGCTACTGGCAGTTATAGCAAACCAGTGAATAAGGAAGTAGTGTTAGACTTGATGATTGAGGATGAATTGTTTAGTCAAGGTTTACTTGTCATTAAGGGGCTTTGCATAAATTTAGTGTTGGGAAATGATTTTTTGTGCAAATATGGGGCACAACTAGACTATAAGGATAAAGTGGTAGAATTAAGTCTGGAGGGATGCATGAAGACGGTGAAATTCAAAAATTTTATAAGTGATAAAGATTTAATGGCATGTTTACACAAGTAACTGTCATGAAGTATAGGTTCAATGCATTGTAGATAGTAGGTTAATAATTTGTGTATATTTATTCTGTGGTCTGTGTTAGTATCTACTTGTGTGTTTAGATTTAAGCATTGGGGTCAAGTTTACAAGTAATCTTTGTAAATGTTTTTCTTTTGTTGTTTGTGTTAAAACATGTGCTTGTATCAGATTTGCAGTTCAACAGTGGTACATGAGGTAAATATGTATGTATGTATGCCAACACTAAAGGATAGAGGAAGTGGGAGTGTACTGTTTATGTGTGTGTGTATATGTGAGCAGGGCTGACTATGTGGTGTGAGTTGTGGGATGACTCGGAGAATGAGAAAGTGGAGGTCATTGATGCAGGCAGTGGGGTCTGTGGCTTAGATTAATTGTGATGAAAATGTCAGCTGACAGTGTTGCATATGTGGGTGTGACTGACCATATGGGTCAGAAGTGAGGAATGTATGTTTGTTGTGGCTGTTTTGGCTAAAGGTGGGTTGGATTGAGAAATGTTTCAAAGAGAGAAAGTGTTTGCTCTTTAATGTCTGTCTCTTTGAGTGTTTGGTAGGTAATGTGTCTAATAGGAAATGCTCTCTGTATTGTTATATTAAACTGATTCTGATAACACATTTTGGTTTCTTTAATGGTGCTCAACTGTTGACTGAACAATTTCTGCAACAACAGTTGACGAGAACTATTTTTCTGTATAGCCTGAGTATCAATAGGGTTTGGTGATACTTCATTTTAAAAAATTTAGATGTTTTGTGATAAACTAATTTTGAGATTAGACTTTAACCTTAGATATTTTATTGTGGGGAGTACTTGTGGAAAGCACATGAGGCTGATGACGGGGATGCAAATTTAACCTCACGCCAGTAGAAATAATTTCTTTTGGTGCGAGGGGGTAGGATTTGTATTTATGCTTGTAGCTGTCATTTTGATAGAAGAGAAAATTCTCTATGATAACATTCGTTTGGTAGTAATACTCCAAGTAGGCCACATATTCTCTTGTCTGTTTCATCTGAAGCTATGGCTGTTGAGAGTGCAGGCATGTTGGTTTGGGTTGATCTGATAATGACTAACACAAGCCACTTTGAGTTCTTAATTCTGTTGATTTGCATGTTACTGTACATGTCTCAATGCTTAGTTTCAATTGCACCAAGTCTGGATGGCAGGGGGTGGGATACAAATCCAACCGAATCCTGGTGTCCAGACAAACTTTTGTCGATGTTGACTCATGAGTGCCTTCTGCTCTTCCTGTTCCATGTAGGGTGCATATGACGTGTGTGAACAAGAACGCTTGATCCAGTGCCATGAATCTAAGCTGCAACAGCATGTTGGTTGAAATGACAGAGACATAGGACCATACACCATGGACCAGAGTTGCTGCAATGACGACTCTGGGGTTCTCAGTATCAAAGTGGTGAGAGATTTCCTTTACACAAGTGGAGTGTACACCGTCAAAAGTTTTTATAGTGACAATTCTAGTTTTTCCATGTAGGACAAGGTTCTCTAAAGACTGAAGTTTAATAATATTATAAATTTGGTGCCAATTCTGTATATAAACAACAGGCACACTTAAAATTCATGGATGTAATTAGTTATAACGATCCTTTTCTTAAAAATATGCACACACTATAAGTGGTCTTAATGGTACAAATATTGGGAAATTATCTCACTGCCCTGTTTATTTTTTATTTATCTATTTATTTATTTTTTGCATTAGTTGAGGTCATAATTGGCATAGTGTTTGAGCCAATCCGATTCAATAATTTTGTAATTTAAAAATTTTGTTCATTTGAATGTATTAATTTTGGTGCTACTTGTGCCATCCTGCACATGGTTTGGATGCCGCAAGTGGGGGTATTGTGAGATTACCGCCCAATAGAAATACTGGTAATTAATAGCATTTGATAATTAAACAGTATGAAGTTCACTGCAAACATTGACCATGCCAATGCACTAAATGTTACACAATTTTAATCTTATTAAGGTAGCAATGTATGTACACAGTTGGGTGACAACATTTATAGTTAGGCCATAGGTAGAAATTCTCCACGTTGAGATTTGCTGTGTGCTTGTAGCTGACGGGAGGCCAGCGAGCAGGCCGATGTTGGTGGCTTGTTCCAACTTAGGATTTTACAGTTCGTTTCTGGTGAGGGGAGAGAGGGACAATGGCGAGTGCCAGGCACAGTGCAGTGCACAAATATTGTAATACTACTGGCATTTGAAGTAATACGATGCAGTTAGGAACCTTTAATGCCCTCATTACAAAATAGCCTGTTGATAAATAAACAATACATTAGCTAATATAGTCACATCTAACGTAATATATTTAATTGACAATGAAAAGTAATAAATTACCAATGAAGACAAGACAGTTACACAACTAGCATGGTAATGTTTGTTTATAAAAATAATATACTAACTATTTCTCATTTTATTTTCAATTAATCTTTTGTATTTTATCTTGAAGTATTCAGTTAAATCACTTATCTGTGGTATAAGAAATTGCACAATTATGATAAACAGTACAAAGGATGTTTATATTAGTATAAAAATGTAAGAAAATATTTGTTTAATGTGTAGTGTAATTATTTTGATTTTAAGTGAAGTTTTAGAAATGTATTGGCTGAGCGCTGTACGTTGGCAAATCGGTTACAACAGCTTACATGGGGAAGTTGATGATGTAGGGGAAAAAACCCCGGCAGTTGAGTTTTTGCGCGCGCGGGCGCCTGGGCAGGAAGTGAGGACTCCAGACCACATGGTGTAGCTGGCCGGGCGGCGTCGCTCTGCCTCAGTCGGCATGTGGATCTCGAGGTGGTGACTTGAGTTTTGTGTGTGGCAATCGCCACGTGTGGTTGCTCGTCGTAGACTGCACCAAGTTAAATCGAGTGCTACTGTGTGTTTGTGAATATTTAGCCGGTGCAACAAGGTGTGCATCGCATTGAATTAAAGTGACTGTGATTTGTTAATGTAACACGTGTCGTCGCATAGGCATGAACATAAACGGTGTTTGAGACAGCCACGTGGTGTGAAATTAATTCGCGACAAATATTCATTTTGTCTGGGGGCTCACGAGCTATAACTTTATTTGGTACATTTACCGACGTACAGACGCGACAGCCACAGGGTTCAAGTATTGCGAAATAAACAACATAAAGTGAACTTTCACGTGTTTTCAAAAATAGTAGTTAGTACACCCTTTTTTCTCATGAACTTGAATTTATTATGAATTTATTTTGTTAATCATATGAAGGGAAGGAAAGCTGCGAACGTGTGATATCATCCCCTAGAAAACGAGTCACAGTCGCAATCACAGTTCCAGTGTTTTTGCATGTTTGGGAATTTGGTTCGCAGCTAGTGGTTGTGAGTTTGAAAAATTAAACTTTCTCTATTTTAAACTCTCACCCCGACCTTCACCCTCGCAACTTCCTGGGAGATTAAAATTGTGTGCCGGAACCGGGACTCGAACGTGGGACCTTTGCCTTTCACGGGCAAGCGTGGACCGGGAAAGCAGCGCGCACAACCCACGGGCGCTGTCATCACCGCTAGAGTGCTGTGCTGGATAGGGGTAGTTCTGTAGGTACTCAGGAATAATGTGAGGGCGGCGGGCTGCTGTGGTTGTGGACGTGCCCACATATTGCAATGTTTGTTGTTTGAATGTTCGCACCAGCCTCTCAGTAGCATCATTGAAGGCTGGGTGGAATGGGAGACTAAATAGGTGTTTGATGCCATTGGCATCACAAAACTGCTCAAAGGCCGTCGCTGTAAACTGTGGCCTATTCTCAGATATGATGGTATGGGGTAGCAAGAATTTGTGTGAGGACACTGAGAGTGGCAGTTGTGGTGGTGGACACCATGCTGACCACATAGGTGTAGTGGGAATATGCATTGATGACAATAAGCCACATAGATCCTAGAAAAGGGCCCGCAAAGTCAAGATGGATGCGGTCCCAAGGGCGACATGGAGCAGGCCAGGGAGAGAAAGATTGAGCAGGAGAAGCCTGACGGTTAGCACAAGTAGAACAATGGCAGAAGACGGCCCCCACATCTCTGTTCAGTCCTGGCCAGTAAATGTGCCTCCTGGCCAGGGATTTCATACGTGACACACCCCAATGCCCACGATGGAGAAGAACAAGAACCTGTGGGCATAAGGCAGGTGGAATAACCACCTGATGGGTATTCCCTATGCATCAAACAGGAGAACACCATTAATGACAAACAATCGATGAGAGAGAGGGGACCAGGCCCGTAGCTGTGAATCTGTGGATTTTGGAAAGTACGTAGGCCATCCACGAAGCAGATGATGTATGACCCGTTGTAAGACGGGGTCCTGGCGTGTGCCCACTGCAATGCTGTGATGGGAAACCATCTAAGGTATTTTGCTGTTGCAGGTGAATGTGGAAACAGGAGACATCGTGTCAGATGAATGCTGCATCAGGTCCAGAGGGCAGACAAGGAAGTGCGTCGGCATTGGCATGTTGTGTAGTAGGCTTGTACTTAGTGGTGTAGTTGTACAAACTAAGGAAAAGAGTGCAATGCTGGAGTCTTCATGCTGTAAACTCTGTGAGCTAAGAGTGCAGCCCAAAAAGAGCTACTAACAGTTTGTGGTCTGTAATGAGGGTAAATTTGGTGCCAAAAGATACACATGGAATTTCTTAACAGCATAGATGATCGCCAATGACTTCTTTTCTATCTGAGAGCAGTTATTTTGAGCAAGTGTAAGTGTCCTGGACACATAGACTATTAGTTGTTCAGTACCATCATCTTTGTGGTGTGCCAACACTGATCCAATGCCATAAGGAGATGCGTCCACTGCCAAAACACGGGGACGTGATGGAGAAAATGGCATTAGGCAGGGTGCCGAATGCAACAGGTGCTTTAGCTCTGTAAAGGGATGCTCACCAGCATCTGACCACTGGAACTGCACACCTTATTTCCATAGTCAGTTGAGTGGGTGCATAATGTGGACTGCTTGTGGGAGAAACTTTGTATAATAATTCACCTCCCCTAAAAATGCCTGCAACTCCTGTAGGTTTTGGAGCATGGTAGAGCATCGACCACTGAAACATTGCGATCTGTGGGCTGGATTCTGTCTTTGGAGAGCAAGTAGCCAAGTTATTCGACCTGTTCCTGGAAAAACTGGCATTTATGGTGGTGGCACTTGAGCCTGGCATCCCGTAACGTAATAAAGAGAGTACGGAGGTTACGCAAGTGATCCTGGCATGTAGCCCCAGTAACAGTGACATCATCAAGATAGTTGGAACAACGAGGTATAGGCATTGTTAACTGTTCCAGATACCTCTGGAAGATGGCTGGTGCCAAAGAAATCCCAAAAGGCAAACATTTGTATTTGTAAAGGCCAAAAGGTGTATTGATGACCATGATTTGCAGAGATTCCTCATCGAGTGGGATTTGTAAATATGCATCAGCCACGTCTATCTTAGAAAAGTATTCGCCTCCAACAAGCTTTGTGAGGAGGTCCTCTTGACGTGGAATGGGATAGGTGTCGACCTGTGCCTGGTCTTTGATGGTGCATTTAAAATCGACACAGAGGCAGAGGGCGCCATTGGGCTTGAGTACCAGTACCAATGGTGTGGCTTAGATACTAGTTTTAACAGGTTTGATGACTCCAGCTGTGTGAAGACAGTCTAGTTCCTGCTTCACAGCCATCCGTAAGGAGAGTGGAAGGGGGCGTGCACAGCATAAACGGGGCACTGCCTCTGGACATAAAGTAATATGTGCCTCAAAAATTGGTGACACGCCCTGGAACAGGTTCAAACAGAGACACAAAAGAGGCACAAAGGTCACTGAGTTCCTGGAAAGGAACTATGTCTGTGATGGAGAACCCAAACAGTGAGAATGCATCTGGGCCGAAAATGTTACCAGCTGAGTGGCTATTGACAACAAATAGGATTACAGGTCATGTGACCATTTTGTAAGCTGCCAAAGTGGTAAATTGACCTTCCAGAGGGATAGAGCTGTCACCATATGCTACCAATCTGCAGGAGGGTGGGACTAATGCCAAGTAGCTGAGATGGGCATACGTTGGGAGGTTCACCAGGGAGACTGTGTCCACTTGGAAGTGGACATCTCAGTTTCCTATTCTGAGATCAATAAACAGTTTGGTAGCATGGGAATCACCCTGGGGAATGATGACCTGCAATTCACGAACTGTCCCTTGACGCCAGTGAGGATTCAGGTTTGACTGTCCTCCCATTTGACAACAAATGGAACGGAGATGTCCATCTTTTCCTCAATGACTACCATGGGCCCAGTGGTCTGGACAGTCTGCCCGCTGGTGCACCATAAAACAGTCAGGGCGGGACAGAAAACCACATTGCTTACACCTACTAGGAGTGACTGGATGTTCAGAGGCCATGGGCATGTCGAAGAGGGATGAATCATGACACTGCTGGCAGGGCAAGACCTTACAAACATTATGTCCCCATTATGGTGGTTGTACTGTTGCCACTTCAGTAGAGCCATGAGGCATTCATTCGTCACCTGAGCTATCTTGACAGAATGTGCAATTTTCAGGATGTCCTCCAGAGAGGAGTCGTCCAGCTTGAGGGCTGCCGTACATACTTCTGGATCTGGAGCCAGCTGGACGACAACATCACGGATCAGAGAGTCTGCTCAGGAGGTTTTACAAGATGGGTTGGAGGAAGTGAAATTGCAATGCTGACTTAGACCTTGCAAATGCGTCACACATGACCAATATGATTCACCTGGTTGTTTGTGATACTGACGGAAATTGAGGCGGGATGTGACAACGTGAAACCATTGTGAATTATAATTTGGCAGTAATGCACACATTTTCTTGAACGTCAGTGCCACTGGATTGGAGAGAGGAGCCAACTTCTTCCGTAAGGAAAAAGTCTTGGGGGAAGCGCAAGAAAGAAAAAGTGACCATTGTAGGGCATCATCAGAGACTTGAAATGTGGCAAAGTGCTGTTGCAGCCAGTGTAAGTAAGTGACCTAATCCTCTTTGGTGTCATTAAATGGCGATGTGAAAACCGCTTGGATGGTTTGTGAACCTTGAATCTGTAACTGTTCCACCAAAAGTTGAATTTCCTGTCGTAACAAATCGGGTTGTTGCTGCTGTAGGAGCAGCTGTTGCTGCTCCACGAGTTGTATGAGTTTTTCATTAATGAGAATGTTTTTTAACCTTTTACATTGTTGCCAAATACTGAGACTGAATGGCGGACCAGATCAGCAGCGAGACACCAACGACTGACCGACTGGGGGGTCGGCAGAATTACAACTTACGTCAGACCAGACCATTGACCATATGACTAGAGAATGACCTACCGGCCGAGGGAGTCGGCGGAGCGTCATTGCAAATAGTCAACACTAAAACAAGACAACCAAAGGCGACAAAGAACAACAACTAAATGGAATGGACTGCCCAAATAGTAAACCAATCAAGGCTGTGACATAGCCAAGTAAGACGCCAAAGAACCACGTAATACACAAACATATACAGAGCGCAGTCGAGACATGACTGAGGAGCGGGCTGTGGCTCTGGGCCTTAAACAGCACAGCAATCTGTGCAGATAGCCTGCGCACTGGGTGCGTCATTGTGCAGAGCACTCTAGCAGTGATGACAGCGCCCGTGGGTTGTGCGCGCTGCCTAACGGCCGCTTTCCCGGTCCATGTGGTCTAGCGGGCTCTCAAACACATCGTACCAGGATACCAGAATACCTAACCTAACTTTCACATAAAATGATCACTTTTTTGTACAGATCATAAAATAAATAAAACATGCTATACCTTTGTTTGTTTGATACTATCGCTTCGATATGAACCACTTTGATATATATATATCTTTTGGATGCCACTGCCAGGCTATGTTAACACATCTTCAAAATTACCCAAATCAAGACTTTAAAATGTGCACAGATAGCATAGACATGTTATTCAAATTTTTTGTGTTGCTTCTGTGGGATTTACTGCAAGGATTTTGTAAGCTGTTTTTGAATATACAAACTAAAATTCTTCAATAAAACATGATTTTTTGCAAAACACAAATGAAAAAGACAATATACTGCAACAACAGTAGAACCACCATGTGTATCGACCAATGTATATAGTATACTGCACTCACCAAAGAATTTACTACATACACCAAGGAATTTACATGGGAAGGAAATGGGTGGGCCTTGATGAGGGATTGTTTTCTGTTGCCAACTTTTCCAAGGCGAGCGAAACAGAGTTGACCATACCCAGTGATCTCTATACTAGAGATCACTGACCAAACCATTAAATAACAAAGATGATTGTTATTGTATCAAATCGAGTTGTATCGAACTTGTGATTGACATAGAAACAACTGACAATTTTGGACATCATTCGAGTTTTGTCTGCATATGTAATCAAAAACGGGAAATGGAGAAGAAAATTCATACAGCAAATTTCAAGAAAGTGGAAACAGATATTTTAATTGATATCGTTTTACAGTATAAGTCAGTTGTTGAAAATAAAAATAGGGACCCCTCCACTACTAAGGCTAAAGAGGAAGCGTGGAAGCAAATTGTGTGTAATTACAATTGCAGGAGTGTGGTGCAGCAGGAATGGAAATCTTTGAAATTGTGCTATGAAAGTATTAAGAAAGAGCAAAGTAATCTGAAAGCTGAAGGTAACGTGCGTATAAAACAATCGGTAACAAACAACCTATAGGATTATTATCCAAACAAATACAAATAGCATTATTATTTTATTTGAAGCAATAGTAAGCCTCTTCTTCTTTGTTTTATTAACTTGCAGACACAGACAGTCATCAAAACAGTTTTTAACAATCCTTCCTCTGAATGTAGATCAACAATGTTAATCACAGAAATTTGGCCAGTCAAATTTGAACTTAGATCGGAGGAATGATCTTGGATTAAAGTTTATACAAAAAAATTTCTAAGTTCAGCTTGACTGGAGATCAGTTTTGGGTAATTGAATGTAGATTGAGTTTTATGCAACTGGACCTTAGTGCAGTAACTAAATTGGCTACAATATCTATAAGTTCAGTTTTTACAAATATAACTCAGAACACCCTGGGGCCTTGATTTATTGGGTACTTTCCTAGCATTGGCTTATAATTCATTGTATAGATCAGTAGCATCAATATCTTTGGAGTCTTTGTGACTTAGAGACTCTTCCAAATTAATACATTATTCAAGGATAGCTTTGCGAGTTTTATTTTGTACATAATGTATTTCGTACAGACAGACGAATACACTATTTAGTTTGTTAATCTGATGAAATATCATGTCAGTTGAATTCACTGCAGTATCCAACATTGCAAAACAAAAATTAATTTTGATATGATTTTGCTTGTCTCGAATAGGTCCATCTTCTGCTTCATAACCAAACTGACTTTTCTTGTGTCTTAGATGGGCTGGTTCCACATCTGGTGGAAATGGTGGTTGCTTCTGAAATTCCTCTTGCTTCTACCAGCATTTTTTCAAATCCCAAATCACTTCTACAATCTTCAAGAAAGTTTTTTTGTTTTGTTTTTAGCAATGCATTTGAAGCAGTGCTAAGATCATTTCTTTTGACTGAAGATGTCTGCTAGTCAAATTTACTTCGAACAACATATTACTGAACCTTTCAACAAATACAAGTGAAGCAATAAACTTGGCGTTTGCTATTGTGGTAAATCATACCTCTCCCTGAATAACTCCCACATAGCAGCAAAAATTAAATAAAAATATAATGATTAATTATGGAACTAGGCTGGTGGTGACACTTGATCAAGGGATTGATTTGAAAACATAACAGTTTACACAGAGGAATACCACATGTAATTTAGTTTTATCCATTAAAAGATTTGAAATACAATAATTCTCAGGACCAATTTGACTGGGCATGAGCACAACTCAGATATGAATGGGAAAGAGGAATGCAATTTCCTAGTTGTAATGTCCTCTCTTCCCTGTGTCCATTATCATCATTTATCTACACTCTCCTGAAGTCAGGCTGGGGCGGGAGAATGTGGGGCGGTGGCCGATGATGAAGGTGAAGGTTGGTGTGCCTCCCGCTGGCTCCATCCTGCTCTCCAGGCTGGCGGGATGCTCCAGACTTGAGGCCAGCGTGGCGTGCATGAATGCCTCTATTGGCAAAGTCAACAAACGAAAGTGTCCCTGGCTGAAATATTAGACTATTTTTTTAGCAATGGACTGAGACTCAATTCGCACTTGATTTGCAGCTGAAACAGTGAATGAATGATCTTAATAAATATCCATCACTGCTCCCTGAACATCAGCTTGTTGTTGTTGTTGTTGTTGTTTATAGGGGACCAAACTACAAGGTCATCAGTCCCCTGTTCCAGGCAATTATGAAACATGTGATAGAACGAAAACACAGAGAACAAGGATCAGAAATTCCTTGAATGTAAAATAAAGACAAACACTACACTTATACACAGAGGAGTGCACAAAAGGGATAAAAATACAATTTCACAGCAGAATGCTATGGCCGGCTGATCACTAAGATAATAACGGATGAGCGAGCCATGCTGTACACACTAAAAAACCAACTCAACCGAAAAGGTAGAGGCTATCAAGTAACTTAAAAAACAGTGTAAAAATGAGGGTCTGTCAATCACTCAGAAGCGTCTTCCATTAAATGGAAGGGTAGAAACCAGATGCGCGAATAAAATTTAAAACAGTAGTAGCCAAGGAGGCATTGTCACCTAAAACTGATGGCAGCGAATCTCGTAGGCTAAAGGACTGCCGCAAAGCGGCTAAAAACGGACAATGCAACAGTATGTGGACCACAGTCAGCTGGGCGCCACAACGGCAAACTGGTGGGCCCTCTCGATGCAAGAGGTGGCCATGTGTTAACCACATATGGCCAATGCGTAGTCGGCAGAGTACAACGGACTCCCTACGAGAGGCTCGCAGGGAGGATCTCCACATTGCCGTAGTAGGCTTAACAGCACGGAGCTTATTTGGTGCATTCGATTCAGCCCACTCAGTATTCCAAAGGCTTAATACCTTCTGATTGAGCACCGCCCGGAGATCCCTCTCCTGGAGACCGATTTCCAGCATAGTTGAGGTAGTAGCCTCCTTCGCCAGTTGGTCAACACGTTCATTTCCTTTTATTCCAATGTGGCCCGGAGTCCAAAGGAAGACCACAGTACATAGTCTGTATACAGCTTCCTGAATGGACCGTACCAAGGGATGTTTTGGGAAACAATGGTTAAGGGCTTGCAAACCACTCAGGGAGTCAGTACAGATAACCACAGACTCCCCGGGGCAGGCTCTGAGGTGTTCAACGGCCCGCCAAATGGCGACAAGTTCCGCCGTAAACACACTACTCCCACAGGGCAATGAACGTTGTTCTATATGCCTGCCATGGGTATAGGCATACCCAACATGGCCATCGACTAGGGAGCCATCGGTGTATATAAATTCAGCGACATGGTAGGAATCTAGAAGGGCCTGGAACTGTTGATGCAGAGTCGTCGGTGCAACGGAGGCTTTGGAGTCTCGGGACAAGTCCAACCGAAGCTGGAGGCGAGGAATGACCCAAGGAGGAGTACTGGGACGGTACTGGAAGGTGAGAGGAATAGGAAGGGACTCTAGAGAAGAAAGAAGGGAACGAACACGAACCGCAATCGGGAGACCCGACCGTGGACGTCGTCGTGGGGAAGGGAGGACAGCAGCTGCGAACAGAAGCCTGTGGTTTGGGTGGTCAGGTGAGGCATGAATATGGGCGACATATGAAGCCAGTAGCTGCTGCCGGCGGATTCGGAGGGGGGGAACCCCAGCTTCAGCAAGGAGACTTGTCACGGGACTTGTACGGAAGGCACCCGTCGCTAAACGGACGCCACTGTGGTGTACCGGGTCCAAGGCCTGCAATGCAGATGGGGCTGCCGAACCATACACAAAGCTCCCGTAGTCTAACCGTGATTGGATCAGCGCCCTGTAGAGCTGCATAAGACTCGAACGAGCGGCTCCCCAACTAGTGTGGCTGAGGCAGCGTAAAAGACTGAGGTACCGCTGAGGTACCGCTTGCACTTCTGCTTGAGCTGGCGAAGATGGGGCACCCAAGTGAGCCGGCTGTCGAAGAGCATGCCAAGAAATTGGTGAGTCTCTTCGACATGAAGAAGTTCATCATATAAATATAGCTCTGGGTCCAAATGGACAGCTCGACGGCGGCAGAAGTGCATAACCCGGGTTCTAGATGGAGAAAACTGGAACTCATGGGTTGATACCCACGACTGCCCTTTTCGAATGGCTCCTTGTAGACGCCTTTCAGCTACCCCAATGCTAGATGAGCTGAAGTATAGGCAGAAGTCATCGGCGAACAAGGAGGAAGAAACCGACGACCCCACTGCCTCAGCAAGTCCATTGATGGCAATTAAAAATAGGGGTACACTAAGGACAGAGTCCTGTGGGACACCATTCTCCTGGACGCGAGAGGAGCTGAGAGAAGTACCAACCCGTACTCGAAAATATCGGAGGGAAAGAAAGTTCTGAATAAAATCCGGCAGCGGACCTCTCAAGCCCCAAGCCAGAATGTGGTGGCGCCAATTGGTATAGTAGGCCTTCCTGAGGTCAAAAAAGACGGCAACAAGGTGCTCACGCCTGCTAAATGCCGTACGAATGGCGGACTCCAGAGCCACTAAGTTGTCAACAGTGGAGAGGCATTGGCGGAAACCCCCTTGGCGTGGGGACAACAGACCCCGGTGTTCAAGTACCCACATAAGCCGCCAGCTCACCATACGTTCGAATAGTTTGCACAGAACGTTGGTGAGGCTGATTGGGTGGTAACTATCAGCCACCTGTGGATCAGCACCAGGTTTGATCACAGGAAGAACGATGCTTTCTCGCCATTGTGACGGGAAAGCCCCCTCCACCCATAAACGGTTAAACAGGGCGAGAAGCTGGTGCTGAAACTCCACGGAAAGGTGCCGAATGAACTGGCTGTGGATCCTGTCCAGACCTGGAGAGGTATCGGGGTATGCAGCAAGGGCAGTGTCGAATTCCCATTCACTAAAACCAGAGTTATATGATTCTGTTCGAGGTGTGTGAAATGACAGCCGTCGCTGTTCTACCCGCTCTTTCAGTGCACGGAAGTCTGCACTGTATGCCGCAGTTGCGGAATTGCGAGCATAATGCTCCACCATATGCTGAGCAATGGCAGTGGCGTCAGTGCATACAGTACCCCTGATCCGTAAGCTGGGGATCGCTGCTGACGTGCGGTACCCAAAGAGGCGTCGAACGTGGGACCACACCTGAGATGGTGAAGCACGAGAGCCGATGCTGGCTACATACCTCTCCCAGCTGTCCTGTTTGCTCTGGCGAATGAGCTGTCGAGCTCGGGCCCGAAGCCGTTTGAAGGCTATCAGGTTGTCCAAGGTGGGGTGGCGTCGATGGCACTGTAGCGCCCGCCGACGCTCCCGGATGGCTGCAGCAAACTCTGGCGTCCACCAGGGCACAGACCTGCGCTGAGGGGTGCCAGAAGTGGTGGGAACAGTGGCCTCAGCAGCGGAAATGATAGCAGCAGTGACTTGACCAACCGCTATGTCCACATTGGCAGGCAATGGTACAGGAAAAGTAGCAGTGGACGTCAATTAGCTCGACAGAGGGACCATCGAGGTGGGAAGGTTGGAAGTGCAGGTGCGACACAAGGATAGGAAAATGGTCACTGCCGCAAAGGTCATAATGGGTCCTCCAGCAAAAATGTGGGAGCATACTCGGACTACATAAAGAGAGGTCGATTGCCGAGTAAGTGCCTCGCGCCACGCAGAAATGCGTGGGGGCCCCAGTGTTTAAAAGACAGATGTCCTGCTGGGACAGAAGTGTCTCGATGTCCCTACCACGAACCGTCGTCTGCGCTCCACCCCATAATGGGTGGTGGGCATTAAAATCCCCCAAGAGGAGAAATGGTGGGGGCAGTTGAACATCAGCAAGCTGATAACACAAAAAACACAATGCACTAATCCTGTTCTCCCATCTAGTATCACTCACAATTTAGCATCAAAGCAGGCACATGGTGAAGTAGGACATGACAATGATATATTGAAGCAGACAAATAGATATAAATTGTTTGGATCAAGTTGAAAAAACATGTGGCAGCAAAACAACATTTAGCAACATTATTCACTACAAGATTTATTGCGTGCAAACGGCACGGTATGAAGAACTCGTGTGGGTTTTTATCTAAAATCCTTTTTTGTCACCTCTGTGCTTACCTCTCATATTACTTGCAAATGTCGCATCCCTGTTCATGCAAAGTTTCTAATGAAAGAGACATCTTATCTAACTGTTCAAAAAGTTTTTTTCAGTTAAGTCAGTAAGAGGAATAAAGCCCAAAAAATGTTCTTTTATTTCACTCTTATACTCGAATAGTTTATCCTCATACATTATCTTTACAGATCGAATGATGACAGTTATTTGTTCAATATGACTTATGTCAGGTGTGTAACCTAGAATCATCAAGTAATGTTTAACAGAGCAAATGGAATTTAGTATTTCTTTCTCGATTGATTAGCAAACAAATTTAACAGTTAATTTTGGATATTTTTTCCTAGATAATGAATATGAATCTCCTTGTTAGAGATTTTTCTCTTGTGTTCTTACATAACAGGATCAAATAAAGCCAGGTACTCAAATATTTTGAAAAAGTTTCCATTGTTATAGGTATATATTTTGTTATTTGTTCCATGAAAAGGTAAGTTTTGACTTCCTAGAACTCGTGCCAATACCATTACCCTCTCCAGAATATGTTGCCAGTATTTTTCCTCTTCCCTTATTAAATGCAAATTTCCTCATCAGTGGTTTTGTCTTCAGTCTAAGATGAAGTTCTTTCCATTCCTGAAAAGCTCCCAACTGGCTACTGCTTTTCTCATGTGTTGAAAGTGTTACATATGTGCTTTTCCAATTGTTCACCCCTTTGTTACATAGAGAGGCCTTGCAATCTTTAAAAAACAGCTTACAACAAAAGCAGAATACTGAATCTCTTGAAACAATATTGTACCCATGGACGAGTCTGTACTTTTTCCGGCTTTCGGTTGCTGAGGGTTTGGTCAAAGGTACTTTTTAAATTAGCCTGCTTCATTGGCTAATGGCAATTCTTTCTCTTATGGAATTGTGCTCCAGATAATTTTTTCTCTCATCTGCCATGTATCATGAATTAACCAACCCTTATATAGAAGAAACATCATTTCAGAACAAAGCAATAACATTGGTGGCAAGTTCAAACTTTCACTTTCTAATTTACTGACTATACTCAAACACTATTCTTTACATTACTATTTAACAATCTTTCATTTAAATGTAACTATATTCAATTAATTAAAGTCCATGTACATTTGTCAATGAAGTTAGTTTTGAAATTATTTGAACAAATAAATGCAGTTCGGTATAAATTTTTTATGTTAAAGGTTGAGCACCGAGCTCTGCCCAGTGTCCTATTTCTTTCTCTTGTCAGGATGACACCTACTGAGGTAAATTTGGAATTTAAGCCACTAGCTAAATGGGTATCTATGTGTGTGTGTGTGTGTGTGTGTGTGTGTGTGTGTGTGTGTTAAGTCCTAAGCGAACAAACTGTTTGGGTTATCAGTCCATAGATGTACACATTAGAGAAGCTAATTTATTCTAAGGACAACACACATACCCATGCCCGAGGGAAACCTCTTGTGGGAACAGCCGTGCAATCCATGACATTGTGCCTCAGACCACATGGCACTAGCTAGGTATTAAGTTTCAAGCAAGTCCTAGAAGCTATTACTAAGATGCAAGTAGCCAACATTTGTTTGGTTAGTACTATTATTATTATTATTATTATTATTATTATTAGATTCAATATACTGTTAAGAATGATTGATTTGTGAAATTTCATGATCACATAAAAGTGGAAAAGCAGCTCTTACCTACATACCCAAAAGTTTGCGGCACGTGCAATGGTATGGGTTCAAATGGTTCACTGTTTATCTTGAAGATGATACAATTGTTGATATTTGAAATGTACTCATTGAAGAAAAGACACCGACTTTGTTATAAATTGCAGAGGTTGTCACACCCTATAAGGCATGGAGGAGGAGGGTGGCTGCAGCAAATGACAGTCACTCGAATTTGTTTGTTGAAAACAATTTGCATTCAGCCTTGACCCTGCCAGGCTTCATGATGTGTGTGTTAGTGCAGTCAATGAATAATACAACTAAGGCAACATATTCACTTATTATTGTGACAGCGGAGTGTTAGGCAACTTTCTATAAGACACATCTCACTATTGTGACAAAGTAATTATTACACGAGTTTTCTGATTTGTGAACCTATCTAAACCATTAAATGTTATTATAAGTAAATAGTGGAATGGTAGAAACATACTGTAAAAGGCTATGGACAATGCTGAGCTTACTCCACTATTTAAAATCAAGCACAGTGAAGTTGTTTCATCCACTCATGGAAGGGAACTGGACAGAAAATTATGGAAAGGGTATAGTCGATCAGTCTGTGTGTAAACTAAAGAGCGAACAGTTATCATTGGAGAAGGGAGGGGGAAGGGTCCCCCCCTCCCCCCCTCCAAAAAAGGGCCACAACTGTAGCATAACAGACAAACTCTATTTACTGTTGCAAATGCCCGCTGGACAAGGTGGGGATAGCTAGCATCTCACACATTACTACAACTAAACTGAAATGCTTCGTCCTGTTCCATTCCTGTAATCTGCGGATATATCATTTTGACAGAAATATAGATACATAGTTGGGAAAGCCCTTTCCTGCTTCACTTGATTAGACACAGCCTATCTCTTCAACGAGAGAGGCACAAACTTGCTATGTCTTTGTGCATCACAAAACCATACTTGCACCTAAGAATAATTATTTATAGTGTCATTATGAACAAATAAAAGGGGATCTTTCTTATCAAGACACTGATAACCTGATGGCAACAGTAATATACAGGAGGGCTTAACTAAAAGTTATTTATTGTATTTTCCCCTTTGTTTATGTACAAAAGAAAGGCATGCCCTGTGTCATTTGTCGTCATAAATCTTCTACTCTTTTTTTAATGACTTATGGTATAATGGTGAAGTCCTTAGTGTCCATTGTATACAACAGAGACTACAGAGCAGTGGACTGTGTGGACATGAGGGTGCCCCAGTTGACATGATGGGCAGCAAGCCAGCTTCATCACGGTATGATTGGTTGCAAACTGCTACTCGTTTAACTTACTACCAAAATTCTGAAGAGTCAAAGAGAATGCATATAACACTGGCTTGCGTCCTGTATCTTGCTTGTTGCTCTGTCTACGTGTACTAACTGGGAATTCATGGCTCCTGGAACAGCAAAGTAAACACACCGCAAGCCACGACGGTTTGTCGCGCAGCGCAAAATTGCTGCCCCTCGAATTGGAGCACCCTAGGCAGTTGCCTAGTTTGCCTATATGGACAGGCCGGCCCTGCATGCATCCCAAATTTGCATGTGACACACAGAATACTTTTATACTTTTGACGACATGTAATATACAGTACTGTGCCAATTAAACCAAACATTGGGTAGTAGTATCACAATCTGGATAAACATAAGAGTCAATGTTAACTGCTTCTGTAACTGCACTGTACAATATATATAAAGGTGCTGCCATTAAAGCAAGGATATTTTTGTGTGTTTATGTTATCACATTATTATTATGTTGTACGCTTTGACTGCTCCACACTGAAGATTTATTTGATGACTAACTGTTTGATACCCTTCTGGGCCAAGCCAATGCTAAATAATCCAAGCCACAATTAGGTGGCTTATGACAATTTATCTAAAGATTTTATGGTATAGAAATGGATTTTTGAAATAGCTATTGTGGGAAATAATGATGTTCAGTATTCATTTGTAAGTACTCAAAGAGTTTTACTATTGATTATGAATTACTTATGAAGATCATGCGACAAGAATGGTTTCATATTTTGCTGGAAGTCGCACTTCTGTAAAGGTCCCTAGGGTTAACTAAAGTCTCCCCCTACAGGTTAGTCCTTACCACTCATAGGAGGCAACCAAAAGGACCTTCATCTACATCTACATGGGATACTCTGCAAATGACATTTAAGTGCCTGACAGAGGGTTCATTTAACCACTTTTATAGTATTTATCTCCCACTCCATTCTTGAATAGCGCACAGAAAGAAAGAACACCTGAATCTCTCCGTTTGAGCTCTGAATTGTCGTATTTTATTCTGATGATCATTTCTACCTGTGTAAGTGGGAGCCAACAATATATTTTCACATTTGGAGGAGAATGTTGGAGTTTCATAAGTAGCCCACACTGCAGTGATAAACGCCATTGTTGTAATGATTCCCATCCCAGATCCTGTTTCATTTTCGTGATGCTGTCTCCCCTGTATTGTGACAATACAAAACAAGCTGTTCTTCTTTGGACTCTTTCGATATCCTCCATCAAATCTGCCTAATAAGTATCTCACTCTGGGCAGCAATCCTTCAAAAATGGACAGACAAGTATAACACATGCATTTTCTTTAGTAGTTCTGTTGCATCTTTTAAGGGTTCTGCCAATAAAATGCAATCTCTGGTTTGCCATCCCCATGAGATTATCTATGTGTTATTTCCAGTTTAAGTCTGAAGTAATAGTAATTCCTAGGTATTTAGTGGAATTTACGGTCTTCTCTCTTTCTGTATCCAAAGTCATCACACGGTTTCACTGTGATGGAACTGTCAGACTTCTATGTGGTTGATATGTATCATTTAACATACCTTGGGATTACCATTTATTGGGTAAAACTGACCCTAAAACTTTTAATAAACATCACATACTGATGTTCATCACAGTCCCTTGACATTTCTTGATGGTGTGTCTGCATTTTGTGCCCAGAGCTCTGTGATGTTTCTCAATATATCTGACACACAGCTGCACTGAACAGCTTCACTTTGTGCACAAAACAACACTCCACACACAAATTGTGTCAGACGCTTCTGCTCAATTTATAATATGCATACATTCAGTGGGCAGCTTTGGCTGCCCCTGGCAGGAGTACAAAGCACCTTAAAACATAAAAATATCCTCATAATGAATAATGAAGTAGGTGCAAACATCCTTAAAATTTACTGAGTCAACGTAATCTACCTAGATACTCCCAAATAAGTAACTTTTAATTAAACACAAAATCAAAATATTCATTTAAGTCCATGTGATCAAATGTGACATAATAGTCTCTCATATCATTTACACTGTACAGCTACATGTTACACACCACCAGTGGCAGTGAGTCCTGTGTGTTCTCTGGTTCAGTGGACCCCCAGAAAAAAAAAAAAAAAACTTGCCATGAAAAACAAAAACAAACAAATAAATAAAATGAAAATGTTTTAAAAGTATCATTTTTCATTTCCTTCTTCTATCAGATCATTTTATATGAACATTCAAAGTATTTTTATTGCATTAGAAAGATTTTACGTCGCAGAGACAGCGCGTATACAAGTTGTACTGCGACCACTTAATATAGATGGCAGTGGCTCCAGTATTGCAATGTGCATCTGCAGCTGAGGTTCAAATTCTCTTCTGAACCCCCTGATATGAACATTCAAAGTATTTTTATCGCATTAGAAACATTTTACATTGCAGAGACAGCACATATACGAGTTGTTGCGCGACCGCTTAATATAGGTGGCAGTGGCTGCAGCGTTGGAATGTGCATCTGCAGCTGAGGTTCAAATTCTCTTCTGAACCCCTGGAAACAGCATATGACCGCTCATGCAGCAGGGGAAGGCAAGGAGAAACATTGCTTTTAACATTGGCATTGGAGCTGGTAGACACACCAGCACCAAACTACTCAAGCTCTGGTGGTTACAGATGAAAGGTGCAAATCCTCCATAAAGGCAAGATCTGCCCTTATATTTGTTATTGGCGCATTGAAGATTTATCAAAAACATGTCATATTTGGTAAAATATAACTATAAATTAAAGATGCATCAACTTTGAACTCCTTCAGAAGATCCTATCATGAATAATAATGAAGTCACTACTCTCCACCTAGCAAGAATATCCATGTGGTTAGTGGCATCGCGCTGTATTGTCAAAGGTAGTGGGTTTGAGACTTACTGCAAACAATTTTTTTAAAACCCAATCTTCTTTTTAACAGATATAGGAACAACATATCTTTGGAAATTTTTGCAAACGTATCACAATATTGAGGGTAAATGATATGTTTACTCTTCGTTGTGACACATATTTAACTGTTTGAAAATATGTGGGGGAGAGCAGCCATTGCACATGCATAAAGTTAATAAGGGGTGCTGCTTACGGTGTCACGTGACCCGAAGGCAGCTTGTCTCTTCATCTTAACAGATATAGCCACTTAACAGTGTAATCAGTTACTTACTGTGTTTTAGTGTTTTTGTCCATATTCATATGTTCTTGGTGTTTATTATAAAAAAATTGACAAAGTTCAGTATCATTTACAAACAAATTATCAGCTTTAAGCTTGGAAGAAAAGTGTGAAATAAAGAAGATTGGTAGGCCGACACCTCATCTCGAGTTGATGCAAGTGCAAACAAGTGCTACAAGTGTTATGTTCCTGGCTTTGGCAACAATGGCAAAATAAAGAGGACAGTCTGGCATGAAGTGCTCTGTAAGGAATAGATATGTGATACAGTATATGTGTATATTGCATCTTTCCCAGCTTCAGATTGTTTTAATATGAGTTTTTACACATCTCTCTTACACAGGAGTTTCTCCAATAAAACATCTTTGAATCAATAAGATTCACACTTTGTGTCCTGGAGCATTCCATTGTCACATGCGTTGGCAAATTGTCTCTTTAGATACCAAGCGGGGTGGTTAAGGGTGTTGAAACATCATTATTGATACGCAGAGCGGGGATGGGGGGGGGGGGGGGAGCAGGGCAATGTTAACTATGCTTACAACTTAAAGACACATGGCCGAACACCATTGCAACTCTTCCTTCATTTAGTTTATGCCCTTGTCCAAACACTCAGATATAACATCATTTTCATTATGCTGCTAATGTTTGTTGTAGTTTGTCCAGCAGCAATGTGATGCCAACAGCCACTATTACTCACTTCACAGGTTTATTTGTTGTTCCATTTCCAAAACATAACATTACATTCGTCCACTTTTCATACATTGCAGCCATTCATTGTAATGGCTAAAAACTATGGCAGTACACAAGGGTCCATCCCAACCTTCACTGTTAGCACCTTGTCCCTCACCTAATAGGTGTTACACAAGTACCGGTGGAACAACTGCACCTTTTCTGCCAATGGCAAGAGACAGCCATTAAGCAAACTTCTGTCTTCAGTTTGCAGCAAGACATGCAATCTAGTGTGGATATGTAATGCATCAAATTGCCTAAGATGATGCGATCAGGAATTGCTGATCACAGAACTCCTTTACCCTCATCTTCCATTCTGTGTAAGAATTTCCCTGAACATCCTTGTGCTATCCACTTACAGGATTAAACAAAGGATGTAACAATTCATATCATACATTAGACATATGAACACATTTTGTAAGGAGACATGAAGATTTCCACTGGGTTTTCCGGTAAATGATAAAACCAAAATACAGAAGTTTCATTTTTGATCAATTGTTAGCTGGTGTGATTAAACATTTTTATAACTTTTAGCAGAGTTTTTCACTATTTCTAGGACCTTACACTTAGTAAGATATGGACTGGCCTCCACAATGTCTTTTTTTATATTTCTTTCATTTCAGTTTCAGTGTCACACTCTCACTTTCCTTGACCTTTCCTATCAATATCTTCCATACTGTGTATGAAAGTAAATTTCTGCCCTCCACAGATGTCTGGCAGAAATTGAGAAATCATCAGTACTAGGGAGATATGAACTTTTCAATCTTGAAGGAAGTGTGTTTTTGTTTTATGACCAGACACCAAGGCCATAACAGCACTAAAGTCTTAAAAGAAAAACCACAAGCCTCAAAGTTTTCAATTGTGGGTAAATCTACCTGAAAGGCCGACGATGCCACAGATGCACAAACAGTCATACCCATGACTATCGTCAGCAACTGTCGAAACCACTGAGTGCACTGTGTTGATCCACCACATTGCAAAACCCAAGGATTTACACTTTTATTGCTCTCTCCTCTACTCTGTACAGCTTTACATATCTCTCCTCCAGTGTATTTCTTTCCACACAAGTTTTCTCTTCTGAAAAAGTGGTAGTTTCGCAAGCTGGTTGCCAACGCATGTGACAATGGAATGCTCCAGGACACAAAGTGTGAATCTTATTGATTCAAAGATGTTTTATTGGAGAAACTCCTGTGTAAGAGAGATGTGTAAAAACTCATATTAAAACAATCTGAAGCTGGGAAAGATGCAATATACACATATACTGTATCACATATCTATTCCTTACAGAGCACTTCATGCCAGACTGTCCTCTTTATTTTGCCATTGTTGCCAAAGCCAGGAACATAACACTTGTAGCATCAATTTCCACGGCAAACCTAATAATGTTGCTATTGTGTAGTATTGTGATCTTTGCTACTAAGGAGTACCGCATCAGTATAGAAACATATCTATAATGTGTGTTCACCAAGTTATGTTACTTTCGTATGAAATCTGTACCTCAGCAGTCAATTGGTGCAAGGAGAGATGGAAATCGAGCAGTGCCTTAATGTGGGTTGCCATTGCCAAGTCTGGATTACGTCAGCCTCTCCTCACGCATGTCTTCACTTACAGGCCCTTAGGTGCAGGCACTCCCCAGTATAATTGGACATTTCTGGTACCACCTGTATTGATGTATGAAAGATCCCAATATTCTTATATCTGTTTTATGTTTCACTTCTGTTATATCACTGTGACTGTGGTATACATCATGTTATGTATTATAAAATATACCAACCTGTGGTCTTCGTTATGATTTAGTTAGATGTGACAAAGAGAAAATTGAAATTAGCAGGAGTTTGGAGTTGAGGTGATTGATAATTCATACTCAATTTTTTTCAGAGAGCAAAAGAAGATGGCCACCCATTTGTTGGGAATGTCTTGTTTGTCTTTTAGTGATGATAAATGTGTATTGCATTGATCAGTTGCTTTGCAATAAGCTACACAGAGCAGCATAAGTGTCACCACCTTTAAATTATTGGGGTAGACTCAAAGAATAGGATGTATCTCACATGGAGGAATATCAGAAAGGCCACTATACCTCTCCGGGGGACACCACCTTGACGAAGCACTGTTCGTGCGGGTGGAGAGGCTTGCGCATCCGTGTGAAGCAGAGGGCTATACCAAAGGTAGAGAACCTACTGCCAGAAAGGCCTCAGCTGATGGATCTGACTAAGAGTGTCCCACAACGTCCCGTCTTCCTTATCCTCTCCCAGTCCTTTCCCAATTCCTTTCCCAACCCAAGGTGTGATGCGATCCAAGCCAAGGGGTGCATGGCACATGGGTGGATGTGTCTTGAATGGAGCCTCAGGGATACCGGGCGACCTACCTGAGTAAGTAGCCTTGCACCACGTAGGGTTATCGTGGTGAAGACCATATAAATCCCCAAATCTCGTGGGACTAAGATGAACACAGAGAAAGAAAGTATTTTAAAAGAATCTGAGGGGCAATCTGAGACCTCAGATACTCAGACATCAGGATCAGGACTGATGGAGTGCACTCCTACTTCTGAATCAGGGTCTAGACCTGAGCAAGAAGTGGGAACTGTAACAGAGAAGTTGGACCAGATTAGGATTAAGGCCTTGTCTGGGGCTCAGAGGAGGAAACTTCTCAAAGAACAAAAGCAAAAGGAAGGAAAAGAATGGCTTCCTAAGCATAAGTGGAGGGAATCAAAAGGGCTATAGACCTATAGTACTGCAGTCTCGGTCTTTAGAATGGCGGTTGTCCAAGAAGGATACGCACTGGTGAGCATCACCTCGCAGCAGGAGGAGCTCATGCAGATGGCCCTCTTTGAAGATACTGGGGGGGACGCTGGTCCAGGATCCAAATTCAGGAGGGTCTATCTAGATCGCGGTGCCCTCATCTTTGTCTGCGAGGGGGAGCACTCAGCAGTATGGCTTAAGGACAAGGTGCCCATGATATCCCCGTGGGAGGATGCAAAGCTGCTGGTCAAGACAGCAACCAAACTCCTGAAGACCGCAAAGGTATCAATATGGGTACAAAAGATCCTAAAGGATGTCCCTCCAAAGACTCTGTTCAAGAAAATAAGGGTCCAGAACGCAAAAGTCTCAACAGAGGATTGGAGGGTAATTAACCAAAAGGTCGTTCCGGAAGGACGAACCCTGGTGGTGGAGGTCGGAGAGAAGTCCCTGAAGGCAATGCGAGAGCAAGGCCTGAAACAGTTTTTAGGATTCTCACAGGTCGCCGTCAGGGTAATCAAAGACCTTAAAGGCAATAATGGCAGCAAGATGGGGACTGGAAGTGCTGCAGATAAACCTGCAGCACAGAAAAGGGGCCACTGCTGCCTTGAGCCGTCGCCTGGGGAGACAGGAGGTGGACGTGGCCCTGATACAAGAACTCTATTTATATAAAGAGGGTGTTTCAGGCCTCCGTGGTACTGGAGGTAAGCTGATTTATGCTAGAAATCTAAAAAACTCCAGAACATGCATTTATGTTAGAAATGGAATACCTTTCATACCAATGATGGATTTTTGTTCCAGGGACCTGGTGACCATCAGGATGCAGCAACGTGAGGAAGGTATCAAGAGGGAAATTGTTTTGGCCTCAGCATACCTTCCTTACGAAGACAGCTCTCCTCCTTCTTTGGAAGTGAGGACACTGACAGCAGCCTGCCATCGGCAAGGTGACGAACTGTTGGTGGGATGTGATGCCAATGCCCACAATCTATCGTGGGGCAGCAAGGACACCAACAGTAGAGGTGAGCACCTTCTTGAATTTCTCCTATCAAACAACTTGGAGATCCTGAATAGGGGTGATGAACCTACATTCAGGAATATTAGAAGGGAAGAAGTAATTGACATAACTTTTAGTTCCATGATGATGGGAAGTTACGTCAAACAGTGGCATGTGGTCCTGGAGCCATTCTCATCAGATCACATGTATATTAAATTCAAGGTTGAAATGGGAACCAGACAGACCATGGCCTATAGGAATCCCAGGAAAACGGACTGGGAGACATATAGGAGAGACCTTGACTTCAGCCTATTGGAAATTAAAACTTTGATAAGGAACCCAGTAGAGTTTGAGGAAGTAGCAGAGGCCGTAACCTCTGCTATAGTTGCCACATACCAGGATAACTGCTCAATCACCAAGAAGTGCACAAATGGGAGTGTGCCTTGGTGGAATAATAACCTGGAAATGAAAAGGAAACAGGTACGAAGACTGTTTAACCTTGTGAGGCACAAAGGACAATGGGCAAAGTATCATGAGGCCCTTGTCAATTACAACCTTGCCATCAGACGGGCCAAGGAGGCATCCGGGAAGGTATTCTGTGAGGAAGTGGAGGGCATGGCTGCTCAAGCGAGACTTCATAAAATCCTAACTAGGGTACCAACTAATCCAGGAGGAACATTCAGGAAGGAGGATGGGGAGTATACAAAGACAGCACATGAAACGCTGGAACTGCTCCTCAAGAGTCACTTTCCTCAATATACTCTGGGGGATAACCCAGACCAGAATGCGATTCCTGAGAGACAACGGTTCTCAGGTATTCACAAAGAGGACTGGCCAAGGTGTATGTCAATTTCAGTAAGGTCCGATGGGCAGTGGGAACATTTCAACCGTTCAAGTCACCTGGCCCCGATGGAATCTTTCCAGCTCTCCTGCAATAAGTGGGAGAAAATCTTATTTGATTCCTAAGCAGGTTATTCAGGGTTAGCCTAGCAGCAGGAATCATTCCCAATGCCTGGAGGGCAGTGAAGGTTGTCTTCATTCCAAAACCAGGGAGAATTGATCATACCAAGGCCAAGAATATGAGATCAATCAGCCTGTCCTCCTCATTCTTAAGACATTGGAAAAGCTGGTTAATGTGCATGTTGGAGAAAGGAGGTTAAGTAGGGCTCCTCTACATTCAAACCAACATACATATCAGCCAGGTAAATCATGTGAGACAGTTCTCCACCAACTCATTGGGAAGGTGGAGAAAGCACTACACTTTCAGGAAATAGCCCTCTGTATCTTCCTGGACATTGTGGCGGCTTTTAGCAATACGACCTTCGATTCCATGGTTAGGGCAGCATAGGTGCATGACCTAGGGACCACTATATGTAGGTGGACTAGGGCCATGCTCAGTGGAAGAAAGTTAGAGGCTACCATGATGGATGAAAAAATGGTAATCAACACCACTAGGGGTTGCCCGCAAGGAGGAGTTCTTTCTCCTTTATTGTGGAATCTAGTGGTGAATGATCTCATTGGAGAATTAAACTTGAGTCAGTTCTTTTTCCAAGGATACACAGATGATCTTGTCATAGTAATACTTGGCAAATTTGCTGACATTTTGATGCCATCATGGCGTGTGTGGAGGAGAATTTGCGTAGGTGCTACAAAGATTGTAGCATCTACGTCTATTCAGACAGCCAGGCAGCCCTGAGATCACTGGCAGCTCCTGCAACAAGGTCTAAAATTGTTGCAGAATGTCACAGGGTTCTGGTGGAGCGAGGGGAAAGCAATAGAGTAAACCTTTTGTGGGTCCCTGGCCACTCGGGGATCAGTGGCAACGAACATGCCGACAGATTAGCCAGGATGGGGGCCGAGACTCCATTTATTGGACTGGAACCTGTCCTGATAATCACCAAGGCAATGATCAAATTGGAGCTACGTAACTGGCGCAGAAGAGAGCACGTAGAATATTGGACCAAAGTCCATCAACTAAAACATGGCAAGGTAATGATGCCAAAGCCTTATTTTAAAAGAAGCTCTGCAATCCTGGGTCTGAACAGGAGAGAGATTAGACTCATGGTTGGATTGCTGACAGGCCATGGGAATTTCAAAAAACACCTACATACAATGGGAATAACAGAAGAGGACCCTAAATGTAGGCTCTGTGATGACGGTGATGAAACTGCATCACATGTGATCTTTGAATGCATTGCATTGGAGAGTAAAAGGCACAGAACATTTGGGACAACCAGACCCGAAGAAATTGTGTCTAATAAAGAACTGGTAAAGGGACTCCATGGACTGTTCGAGGGCATTGGTTGGCTTTACTAGACATACAGTAAGCGATACCGCACAATAAACTTAGTTTCGGTGCGGGCAGTGGCGGGTTAGACCAAGGCTGTTTTGGCTTCCCTGAAAAAATCAAATCAAATCAAATCAAGGTCACAATATTGGGGTTGGCATGTTTCTCCCAGTGGTGAAGCCCAAACAGAACCGCCCTCCCCCCCCCCCCCCCCCCCCCTCCACCCCACGACTGCTGCAAGCTATTCATGTCTCAGGCTTTCGAAGGACAAAATAAAAAGTATTCTTATTAGCCATTAAAATTTTCTAGTTGTAATCATATTTAATTTTGTTATTGAACTCATGCATATACGCACTGAGACATTTTAAATACTTTCGTACCAAAAGCTCCTATGTTTGCTATGAAATTGTGAAAAAAAAAAAAAAAAATAAATAAATAAAAATAAAAAAAAATAAAAAAAAAAAAAATGGTTGTTTCATATAACAAGGTCAAACGAAGTTACTACAGTATCAGGAGTTGAAAATCAGGTAACTGCATGAATGTAGTAATTATATTTCATTAATTTTATTACATTTTGTCAACCGCACAAAATTTCCAAATTAAGAAACCTTGCTCTGTATGACCCCTGTAAAGTGACTTTTCCCCACTAAAACCAGAACTTTATTGCTAGAAAGCCACCATTCTTGAGTTTCAAAACAATCGGCACGTTCTGAATAGTACTGACACTGGAGCCACTGTTCACCTATTTTGGGAGTCAACAGTGCCCACAGCATTGATGGCAGCCACAAGAATCAGATATGTATCATTCAGTAAGAAGTGGTGAGAGGGTGAAGTTGCACCAGGCATCCTCCGTGTCAAGTTTCTGATGGATTGACTAAACCTCAGATGAATGTAATTCAATTGTGGTTTGTTACTAGTCACTGAAAAAAGCGCAATAAAGAGGAGAAAAAGAAATTATCAGGCTATCAAAATCTTATAAGGAAAAGAAAAAAGAGAAGAGGAATGAGACAAATTCAATGAAAATAAGTAATTATTACAAAACATTA
Source organism: Locusta migratoria (assembly GCA_026315105.1). NCBI lineage: Eukaryota > Metazoa > Arthropoda > Insecta > Orthoptera > Acrididae > Locusta > Locusta migratoria. The sequence goes on along the minus strand of CM048744.1, from coordinate 766,230,371 downwards.
CCATCTATTTCCAAACAATCTTCTGAATATGGTGGGAACAACGAACCAGCTCCGGATGTTGTGGGGACTTCAGAAATTATCTTATTCAGTGGTAAGTATTACCTCTGTTTCATGATAACCAAAAAGTGTCATTTAGCTTAAATCACAGTAAGGTTAACGGTAGTATGCCAATCACAGTTTTCAAATTAAAACCAAAATATTTCCAGTAAGTGAAAATTGGGGACACGTAACTTCCCACATCCCAATGCTTTAATAGTTTTGTTGTGGTGCCAATGCCAAGAAACATTCATAGAGACAAAAACTTCACCAACCAATAATTTGCCTTCTCTTGATGCTATAGTCATCACTAGTGTAAATTACTGTTTTATTATATTACATCTACAGCTACATCCATACTCCACAAGCCACCTGACGGTGTGTGGCAGAGGGTACCTTGAGTACCACTATCGGTTCTCCCTCCTATTCCAGTCACAAATTGTTCACGGAAAGAATGATTGTTGATATGCCTCTGTGTGGGCTCTAATATCTCTGATTTAATTCTCATGATCTATTCAAAGGATATACGTAGGAGGAAGCAATATACTGCTAGGCTCCTTGGTAAATGTATGTTCTCGAAACTTTAACAAAAGCTCGTACCGAGTGACAGAGCATCTCTCCTGCAGAGTCTTCCACTGGAGTTTATCGATCATCTCTGAAATGCTTTCCTGATTACTAAATGATCCTGTAACCAAGTGCATTGCTCTCCGTTGGATCTTCTCTACGTCTTCCATCAACCCCACCTGGTATGTATCTCACACCAGTGAGCAGTATTCCCCAAGTGTACTGTAACCTACTTCCTTTGTTTTCCAACTGCATTTCCTTAGGATTTTTCCACTGAATCTAAGTCTGGCATCTGCTTTAGCGATGCTTGATTTCATATGGTTGTTCCATTTTAAATCACTCCTAATGCCTACTCCCAAATAATTTATGGAATTAACTGCTTCCAGTTGCTGACCTGCTATAGTGTAGCTAAATGATAAAAAATCTTTTTTTCTATCTATTTGTAGCACATTACACTTGTCTACATTGAGATTAAATTGCCATTCCCTGCACCATTTGTCAATTCGATGCAGAACCTCCTGCATTTCAATATAATTTTCCATTGTTACAATCTCTCTATATACTACAACATCATCCACAAAAAGCCTCATTGAATTTCCGATGTTATCCACAAGGTCACTTATATATATTGTGAATAGCAATGGACCCACGACACTACCCTGTGGCACACCTGACATCATACTTACTTTGGAAGACTTCTCTCCATTGAGAATGACATGCTGCATTCTGTTATTTAGGAACTCCTCAATCCAATGACACAGTTGGTCTGATAGGCCATACGCTATTACTTTTTTCATTAAATGACTGTGGGGAACTGTATCAAATGCCTTGTGGAAGTCAAAAAACACAGCATCTACCTGAGAACTTGTGTCTATACAACACCACCTAGAAGGCTGTGCCTATGTCATACCTAAAGGCCACTTCACAGCAGTGGGTGTGCCCCAGCACCCAGCAAGTGAGCTGGCGGCTGTGGCTTTTAAGTGTGATGTAGGCACAGCCAGCTGTGAGGCCTTGTCTTCTAGGTGGCGTTGGTCTGTGGCCCTCTGAGACTCATGGACAAAAAGCACAAGCTGGGGTTTCACATGATCGCCTTTTTCAAAACCCATGCTGATTCCTACAGAGCAGATTTCTAGTCCCCCAGAAAAGTCATTATACTCGAACATAATACATGTTCCAAAATTCTACAACTGACCAACATTAGAGATATAGACCTATAGTTCTGCACATCTGTTCGCCGTCACTTCTTGAAAATGGGTATGACCTGCACCATTTTCCAATCTTTTGGAACGCTGCGCTCTTCTAGAGAGCTATGGTACACCACTGCAAGAAGGGGGGGGCAAGTTACCTCGCATACTCTGTGTAAAATCAAACTAGTATCCCATCATGTCCTGCAGCCTTTCCTCTTTTGAGTGATGTTAATTGTTTTTCTATCCCTCTGTCAATTATTTCAATATGTGCCATTTTGACATCTTTGCAACAATCTAGAGAAGGAATACAGTGCAATCTTCCTCTGTGAAACAGCTTTGGAAAAAAAATTTAGTAATTCAGCCTTCAGAGTGTCATCCTCTTTGTCACAGAGTGTCTGGACATTTTGTTTTCGTCCACCTACCGCTTTGAAATAAGACCAAAATTTCTTAGGATTTTCAGCCAAGTCAGTACAAAGAACTTTACTTTCGAATTCGTTAAACATGTCTCACACAGCCCTCCTCACGCTACATTTTGCTTTGTGTAATTTTTGTTTGTCTTCAAGGCTTTGGCTATGTTTATGTTTGCAATGGAGTTCCCTTTACTCTGTAGCAGTTTTCTAATTCGGTTGTTGTACCACGGTGGGTATTTTTCATCTCTTACAATCTTGCTTGGTATATACTCATCTAATACATATTGTACAATGGCTTTCAACTTTGTCCACTGTTCCCCAACACTATCTGTACTTGATATAAAACTTCTGTGTTGAGCTTTCAACTATTCTGAAATCTGCTTTTTGTCACTTTTTCCGAACAGAATAATCTTCCTACATTTTTTAATATTTCTATTTATGGCTAAAATTATCAATGCTGTAACCGCTTTATGATCACTGATTTCCTGTTCTGCATTAACTGTTTTCAATAGTTCAGATCTGCTTGTCATCAGAAGGTCTAATATGTTGTCACCACGAGTCAGTTCTCTGTTTAACTGCTGCCATGGTGCAAAGTGGATAAAAGCACTTCTGCTAGTTCTATTAGGGCTCAGAGCCACTTTCAAAGAAGATCTTAAGGGATCCATCACAGAGTTCGTGTACGGACAACCTCTGGTTCTGCCAGGTGAACTCATGGCTCCAATACCTGTCCCTAACCCATCTGAACTACCAGACTTAGTAGAGAGAATTAGGACATACTGTTCGAGGGTCTAACCCTCCCCCTACACCTCACACTCCACCATGCACCTATGTTCCGTGCACATTTACTACAAGTGAGTATGTCTTTTTGAGAGATGATTCTATATGAGTGCCCCTACAATATCCATACACAGGACCTTATAAAGAACTGCAGGACTCAGATAAAAACTTTGATATTTTAATCAAAAACCGCCCCACCACAGTGTCAGCAAATAGGATCAAACCTGCATACATCAAGGACACAAATACACTACCCCTAGGTGAGAAATGCCATTCCATCCCTCCCCCACATTCCTCTAGCTCAAGCCTTCCTGCTAATCGCTTGAGCCAGTCCCCTTCTTGCTTGAGAGAACCTTAAGAAATTTCCTCCTCCTCCCTGTTTGTCAGTTTCCCTTCCCCGCAGGCACACACATCTCCTGTTTGAGATACCTTTAGTGTTTATCTACCAACAATCCCAATTTGAGTGCTCACAATCTTTCCACACACTTTGACAGCTCCACACATACACCCTGTCATGGTTTTCACACACCTCCACATCAGGACACTACACCCCATATGGACCCCCTTCATTGAAGTAGGAAAACGTGTGACTCTCGATGATCTATGCAATGTGTGTGTTTATCAGAAGGGTCCAGAATTTTTCATAGCTCTTGCCTGTGATGGGGCCCAGGCCCAACAAAGTGGGAGCCATGTGAAAGTCGTTTGGCATCACACTTTACCGGAAAATTTAGTGCATACCATGTGTCCCTTCATGAGTGATAATGGAAAAGTGTACCTTAGTTACTCCATGCCCACCTTACTGCAGGCAATGCTCACCATGTGCTCTGACCACCACAAGCAGCTCCCACCTCGCTTTTCAGACTTCCACATGGGTCGCCGTCGCTGACAGCTCAGTACCCACCAACATGATACCAGCACCCAGCTGCCGATGTCCCAAGCTTTGACAGCTATCCCCCACCCCCCGCCCTCCTGAGGGGTACTCCTCCATACTGCAATGGGGGAGGGCTATGTAGCAATTATCGATATCCAACCAACAAAATTGTGACATCTTTGTTAATATAGATTCTTTGGTGTGGAATCTCGCCACAAAGTGGTTGTATGAGATGCTAGAGAGACAACTGGTCTCAGAAATAAAGTCTATGTTTTTTAGTGGTAAAAGTTGTGTGATTTAACCATCACCCACAAACTTCCCACAAATATATTACACGTAACGTATATATACGACACTTTTGCAATTTTTGGCAACAACTTTTTCACATTGTAAAATTTATATAAATTTGTACATGATGTATATTTAACAGATAGGTATGTAAAAACATGTGTGTAATACAGTAGTATGTTATATCAATATTTCAAAGCACTCGGTCAAGAACTGTCGGAGATATAAGATTTTGAACATAAGACTAAACATGGTTCTAAGATTCCTAGGACAAGATACAGGAAGGGTGGGAGGGGAGACATACACATACTCTTTTAATTCTAACCAATAATCCAAATACCAACTTTTGTACTTCAGGCTTCAAAACTGGCTTAATAGCAGCATTTTTCCAACATTTTTTCAACCCCTAATTCTCCCCCTTAATGGCTGATTTACAGAAAAGCTGAAAGAAGTCTTCTTTTAATTCTAAGCAAGAATCCATATACCAATTTATGTACGTCTAGCATCAAAACTGACTGCATTATAGCGTATTTTCAAAAAAACTTTTAATCCAGTATTTCACCCCCTTCGGGATGGAACATCAAAAATCGCTTCTTAGAGGACACCAACCCTCCTCAAATTTCAAATTTTTATCATCAGTTGTTACGGCTGGGTGATGATGAATCATTCATGTAATCAGTCAGTCAGTCACTCGGAACATTGCCTTTTATTTATAGATGTTACACATTGCAAGCTGTTGTGATCTCTCAAATGTGGTCTGTGCAGTGTCCTCTGTTATATACTGAGTATTACCAAGCAGAGTGCAGTGGAGTCACAAAGTCGCTTAATAAGTCAGATGACTCAGAGGACGACCCTTCCACTCGACTAATTGATGCACAATAAACATATCAATTCCCTGAGTGACAAATAATAGCCCTCCATCCGTGCATAGAATCATTAGTGATACTGGATAACAAAAATGTCAGGGATAAGGATTAACAAATATAATTTCATCAGCTTTACTGTTTTGAGGTAATGATTATTTTTACACAAGGTGGTGGCGTAGCTTAGTAATGTTGGGAATGTAATGTTCACTTCATGAGGATAATTAATTTTCTCTCTGGACAATCTGTCAACCAGAGAGCAAGCACAGACTTAATTACAGTGTGTAAACTGTTAGATGGCAGAGTTGTGAGGGGGGAGTGGGAAGCATAGGACACAAGCCCCGCCTCACACCCTGGCAGCCTCAGGGAGAGAGGCGAGCGGGGCAGACAAGCCACGCCTATGTCATGCAGTGCTGACACCACAAACTATGCGGCCTACTTCCCCGAAAGTACAGGTAGCGCACATCGCTTTAAATGTTGGTCGTAAATGAAACAAAGCAGCATACTCACGAGAATGGTTGATAATGATACCAACTACAGAAATCAATCACTTAAGTTACGTATTACACAAAACTGAACACATAGAACACTGGTATGCAAACAATAAGAAAGCAGTCATCTATTGTTGCCTCTCACAGCAATTTTAGTCAGTAATGTTGGCTTCAGCCTGAAAACAAAGACTGTCTGCCAAAGCCGCCCGACGTCTACCGACTTGTACCGATTCAGGACTAGGGAGAGGTCTGCTAACTAACAGTTAACACACTGTATCTGTTATATTGTAAGCACAAAAGAATGTTCCCCTCAGTCTCTGTTAATGATTGCTCAGCTGAATTTCACTTAGGTTGTCAGCAGCGTAGAGAAGTAATCTTGGCAATGAAATGTTTAGTTTACAAGGATAACAGGTTTATTGACAGTGGTTCGTACAAGAATGTATTAATGACAGAGCAGGAACTACATTAAATGGTTACTTTATGTAAAAAAAGAAAAAAAAAATTAAAATAAAATAAAATAAAATAAAACTAAAAACTAAAAAATAAATAAATAAAAAGAAAAATGATCCATTCAAAATATTCAATCAATCTGATAAGAATCTCCTTCAAATGACAGAAAACAACATTCCTGAGTAACGACCGGGAACCAGATGCTTTCTAATAATTATCAACAATAATACATTTCCTTGAGACAACATTCTCTCATTATACCAAAGGTATTAAACATAAGGAGAGGCATTGAATAAAAATTTGTGCTGTGGCTGGGATTCGTACTCGTGACCTCGTAATTACTAGGTAGGAGTTTTAGACAGCATTGCAGACAAAGCGACTATATGGACTGTCTTAAAGCATGTCTCCCTCCGCACCACATACTTTAATTCTGCCTAATTTCCTGTGAAATGCATATCAGTTTGCCAGGGCTCTCCTACATTGGAATAGCACCCTAGCAGTTGTTCCCATTCACATTCTTTGCTAGGGTGGTATTCCAATATAGGAGAGTCCTGGCAATTTGATACGCATTTCACAGGGAATATTGAGGCAGAATTAAAGTATGTGGTGTGGAGGGAGACACGCTTTAAGACAGGCTGTGTAGTCACTTTTTTCTGCAACACTGTGTGAGTTGAGCAGTCTAAAGTGCCTATCTAGTAAGTAGGAGGTCCCAAGTTCGAATCCCAGCCACAGAACAAATTTCAATGCCTCTCTTTATGTTTAATACCTTTCTAATAATTTTTGTAATTGAAGTAGCTGGACCTCTAATGATATATATCGAATGTGCACTTCTAAATCGCTGCCGACAAAAAATGGACGTTTACCATCGTAGAATTACTTGGAAATGAAGCTTCTGGCAGCTAGGGCATTAGGTGCTAATGTAATATTTCATGGTAAACATGGAAGATTATTAGCCTCATTGTATGTAACTGAGTTTTCAAAGAGCAGTCAAGAGATTTTGGCAATATTAACCACTGCCGCAAGTAAAATTTTACTGAAATCATTATACAAATACATAAACATGAAAAATGACGTTCAATTTTCAATTATAATTATACAAGAGGGCCAATGAAACTTACATAGTTCAAAAGGCACTATAGGTAAGACGAGCTTAGAGATAGATGGAGGAGGACATTGAAGATGGATAGAAGGAAAGGGAGTGATAAACAGAGGCTGGGGATTAGATAGAGGAAGGATGAAGAGGTAATAGTGGGGAAGCAGGAGGTAGACATAGCGGAATAGCTTTTTACAAAGGTGAATTATACTTCCCATGGTCCAGAGTCGGTAAACTGATCTGTATGTTTATGGAGAAAATATAAGACAAAAAAAAGTAAGACAGTGGACTCTCAGCTAGTAGCAGGGGACTGATAACCTAGCTGTTTAGTCCTCTCAAAACAACCAACAACAACAACAAAAAATGTAATCTATCTTATGGGTTGAAAATAATGAGCATCTGTGAAACTATACATTTTATAACTTTCCTTTCACATAGCCACAGTAGCATATTGAAAGATATTGATATGACTGAAGCATTATCTCAGTGATTCTACATTCACATGAGTTACAGTATTTCCTTTTCTATTTATTTAATATGAGAGTGAGCCATAGTGAAGCTTGGCTGGGTTTAGCTAGTTAAAAATAATGATATAATGAAGATTATTGTATTATTAGAGCATCTTTACTAATAAAAGTGGAGAAGTTAACCATATTAACTTAATTACCTTTAACAATTTTTATTAATAACCAAGTTTATTACTTAAGAAGGGAGATGCAACATTTTTACATTTTAAAAAGGGATATGGTGTTTGAAGAAGATTGAGAACCCCAGACTTAAACAATGCAAAGTCCAGGTTGAAACAACAACAGTACAAGCAAAATGATATACTAGCTAAATCGGCACAAACTTGATATGCAGACAGCAAGGGTGAAAAGATTGTTAAAATATTATGTGTGTGTGTGTGTGTGTGTGTGTGTGTGTGTGTGTGTGTGTGTGTGTGTGTGTGTGTATTTATTTCAACATGTCATCTATGTGGTGGGTAGTTATCCACGTATTATAGAGCTATCAGTTCAGAATTCACAACATACATTATACATTGTATGCATGAAATGCTTTCATTGTATGGAAGAAATACGAATTAACATACTACATAGGGTATAAATTCAAGAAGGTATTAAATCAAAGAGCAAAAAGTCAGACAAACACTATAAAAATCTATCTAATCTGACACAATAATACCAAGTATGGTGACAATGTGGATAGTTCTTTCAAAACACATTCAGGCAATCAAGGTTCATACCCCATGTTGGATTCAAGGTTTGGGTTATCCAATGCTACCCAAATCGCAGCAAGTGAATACTGATTGTGTTTACTGAACAGGCCACAACTGCTGATTTCCCCTTCAGTGGTAAAAGAACAACTCTGTGTTTAGCAATCTTAGCTGCTGGCAGGCTTCCCTTTATTTGGCAGAAGAAAACTGGACACTAATTACATGCAGTAAATGGACCGTTAGTACGATTAGGTCCTAAATTTTACATTGAAATAGTTAATTCACTGTTTACAACTCACTGCAAAGATGTGGCGAGTAGCTGCAACAGGCACATACAAAAGACACACACATACAACACTTTCAGCTATCGGCCATGGCCTTCTTCAGAAAATAGAACATTCATGCATTCACACAGACACACAATACAGTCATAACCATCACTTCCGGCAGCCAGAGGTGATGGTTGTATGACTGTGTTCTGTGCCTGTTCGATTGCGTGAATGTTCTATTTTCTGAAGAAGACCATTGCTGATAGCTGAAAGTGTTGTATGTGTGTGTCTTTTGTATGTACCTGTCACAGCTTGTCGCCACGTCTTTGCAGTGAGTTGTAAACTGTCCTTACTATATTATTAAAGTTTAAAAATAACTCTTTGAAATGAAGTCAATTGGAGCACATGATGCCACCTGTCAGTTTTGACCTGTGGCATCAACATGTTAAGTAGTATGTGGTGGTGGGTTTTTTGTATTACTAAGTGTATGAGGGTACATCAAGAATCTGTCAACGATAGAGCAGGAACAGCATTATTTATTTACTTCATGGACTGTAAAAAATGCATATAATGCCATTCTACATTGTTTGGACTTCTAAGAATATTAAGATCTTGGCAAATATTTTCTACTTTGTTGTTGATGTTGACAACATAATCACTTGAGACCACCAGGATCTCATGGGTTAAAGCCAACTGGTGGAATCTCATGCATCAATTTCGCCATTAAATGTGAAGGAAGGTTTTTTAATCTCTGAATCAAACTACTATGGTATCACAGTTGCTGAACTTTATAATATGTATTGACACAAAAACTGTGAGCATATACAGAATGAAGTTCAGTATCAGGTGCTAACAATATAGCTTTAATTTCATCAGATGCCAGTATGCATGATACAAAATAAAATGAATGGCTGTTTTGATACCAATACTGTACTGTATTTTATTTTATTAGTCAAAATTAAATACATAGACAGACCATATTTAACATATTGAGCACGTCAAGTGCAAAAGGCATATAAGTGTGATTACATACCTAAAACTATTTTATGTGCTCAGTAATTTCAAATTTTCTTATTTATGCACTTTACCAAACATTTGTGACAGATAATATAATTGTAAATTTTATTAAGAACAATAATACACATTTGGAAAGCAGACTTTATTGTGTGCATTTAAGAACTATATTGGATTGAGTATAAATAGTAATGTTGTAAAACTGATTTTTCGTGTATAGTGTACATGAAGATGCCACCCGTCAGCTTTGGACAAGCATGTCATTTAGCCAATGAACAGTGGCGTTCAGATAGCCCATACAATTGGGTGTTTTAAGCCTATGCAAAATAGGTGTCAATTTTGACATTTATTTTGAGATTTTCATGTTGTTTTGAGTTTTGTTATGCATTGTTCCAGAGACAATTACAGTTAAGTGAGTGGCCAAGAGTACATCGACCATAAAGTAGGAATACCATTAATTATAATGTTACATGATGAACAGTAAAGGTGGATCCATTTTCAAAGCCCATGCAGACATAATGAGGGTGTGGCATTGATAGCTTCATGGGCAACTGTGTTATCTTTAAGAGAAACTAACTTTTGCCAGCAGCTAGACTGAGCCGCCATGTTCAATATTCAGTCTTGTGTATGTCTTTGTCCAGTGTGGAAATAAAAGCTTAGTTATACTGTATATGTTGTGCTCATTTCGGGATACAGCACCTTATTAGTTCCAATAGGGGTGACCCAAAGTATTTCGAGTTTCACAGTGCCTCCACAGCCCCCGCGCTGGTATCTCTCGCATGTTTCGCGTCAAAATATGGCTTTGTACCTCACCAGAAAGATGACAGTGCTCAACCGAACACTGCCTGGATTTACTACGGACCTTCAAGCCTCAACTGCCACCTGTTTTAAACATTTCATGAGATCTGTTGCCCTCACCCCTCTCAAACAGTGTTCTATGACAATCCAATGATTCAGGTTTCGTCACTCCCAATGTGCCTCAGAACGCTCAGCCATTGCCCAGCTCACAAAACTGTGCATTCAAAGTGCCTTATTTTCCAGCAAACAATGTGAACTTTCCTGTAAACAGTGTTCTAAATTCAGACTTCTGCCCTGCAACAGCTCCTCCAAGTGTGTTGAGGTATCACTCCACCAACCACATGCTTACTCAACTGTGTAACTTTGTGCTGGATGCACCTATTCATGCTACGTCTGCACAAAACTTTAACCTGTCTCAAAGTGTGTTTCTGGACTCCGTGTTGAGTTCAAATTAAAGCTCGGACAGTTCTTCGCATTTTTGGCCACACCTTTTTGCAGTAGTGCAATCTCAGTTACACACCATCCAGTGACATCAACTGTCATGCAACCGTCTAGCCCGCATGCTGTCAGTTCCAGTGCCAATCACTTGGATACTATCCATGGTGATTTCTCACATATGAACATTTTCAATCAGGACTGTGATGTGCTTGCATGTCCTGCGTCACGTGACGTGCCCTGTTCACAACCGCCCACTTTTGCAGCACTTCCAAATGTTTCTGCCCCATCGGCTATCGGCTTAGTGACACCTATGCCTTTAGCCTCAGCCACGTGTGATTTGATGCCACAGCAACAAACTGTGTCACCTCTGCTGCCCAGGCATGTCGGCCTGCCATGCATTGGTCGGTTCCCGAACTGCTGGCGTTCTCATGAGAGAACCCACAGACATGGTTTGCGCAGGTTGAACACTTATTCTTGATGCATGGCATCACCAATGTTGCCTCTAGTTATGCATACATTATGTCATGCCTGCAAGACCATTTGGATCTCCTTAGTGAGATGGTTTCAGCCCGCAGCAGACAGACGTGTACAACAAGTGAAACGAATTTTTCTTGAGATACTGTCATGCCGTGCTGATGAAGCCATTCAAGAATTCAGTCATTTGGCATTCCTGAATGACAAGTTGCCGTCAGACTTGTGGCGTTCGCTGAGGTCCCAAGTTGAACCCTCCATTGTTCCTAATGTTGTACTCTGGCTCCTGTGGCTCTTAAAAATGCCAGTTGAACTACAGCTTCAACTCCTACCCCATGCCGGCGATGCATTAGAAGAGTGACTATGCCTCACAGACTCGGAATATTGCCTGTTGTCTTTGTGAGGGCGCCCGCTCCCTCAGCCCAAGCCCACTTACCAGGAAGAACACACCATCCTCTGTGGCAAACCGTGTCAAAGACCCACCTTTGTTCGTTCACTCCCCTCAACAGCAGGAAATGAATCTTTCACAATGCTGCAAAGAAATGTCACACCCCTTGCAGCCATCCAAATGCATCATGCAGGTCAGTTATGGCACCGCCACCTGCAGTGTAAACAACAGGCGCCCTCACACTCTCCACTTTGTACGTAACTCCATTGTCGATGGCTCCAAGCTCTATCTGTGAGATTCAATGTCCAACATCTGCTTCCTCATATGGCACCTGCTTCCTCATCGACACAGGTGCAGACGTCTCTCTACTACTAACCTCAATGTCTTTGCTTAGCGTATGACCACATCATTCAGTGCTACTTGCCGTCAATGGCTCACAACTCGGCTGCTCAGATTTGTTGCCTTTTACTGTACATTCGACCCCTGTGTGTGCCCTCAACTGGAAATTTTTGGTCGCCAGTGTACCTGAACCCATAATCAGTATCGACTTCCTCACTGCTCACAAACTTTTGCCAGACGTCGTCCGACATGCAGTGTTTCACCACCCCTCCAAAACTTTCATTGCATATGCCACACCTCCATCTGCAAACATCAGTGACACTTTGGAGAACACTACCCTACTGGGAGAGTGTCTTGAATCAGTGTCCAAACCTGAACATTTCATGTGTAAGTGGAAATCTGAACATTCTGAGGTCCAGCAGCTTCAGAAGAAACAATGTGACCTGAAGCACCGCCTGGAAGTCATGGACTCTACGCTCGTCACTGCTCGGCAAGCCCCCGCTTCCCTGCAGGACGTGGCCAACAACAGCAGCAAACAGGTTAGTGCCAGTAACATTTCTGTGAGTGCCCTTTGTGTCACCTCCCCTGTAAGTGATCCTGACTTTGCCAGTGTTAGCTTTCAAACCTCACGCCGTTCCTACACGGATGTTTGCAGACAGACTTGTATTACCATGCCAAACTTGTGAACTGTCAAATTTGCTGCTGCACCCTCCCCTCTAGTGCCCGCGTGTCCAACCACTCACTTGCATTTGTCGTGTGTTTCTAGATCCACAAACTTTAAAACTGGAACAATAAATTCCGAGCTCCGTCATTGATGACCCACTTGGTCACATCCTCTAATCATGTAATCACATACCCTTGACCTTCTGTCAAACCTGCTCAGTGCCACTCCTAGTTTAGTTAAACCAGTACATTCCAATTATCAACTTGTCAGTTGCCAGCATTGCTCATTCATCGCATGCCGCGCCCTCACAACCTGTGAGGCCAGCTCTCGCACCAAGGCTCAACTGTCCATGCCTGCACCGCCCTCAGCTACGTGTGTGGCACCGCCAAAGTTCATCCGTGAATCTCAGCACCACAGCCATCTTGCTATCCTGCTCCAGTGGTGCCGCCCGCAGTCGCCACGCTCAACTCGGTTGCCGCTCAGCTGTCAGCGCCAACAGCTGTTGCGGTGGCCATTCCTACTATGTCACCACCACTGTCTGCTGCAATTGAGCTGGTGGCTCCCTCTGCTGCCTTGCTGGCCATGGCAGTAACTCCGTCACCAATTAGCCAATGTGCAGTAAGCCATCACACTGCACAGGACTGCACTCCGCCATGGAGTGTGTCATCTCACTCAAAGCCAACGTCCCCCTCCCTGGCATCTCCTTCGCTGCCCACTGTTTCAGTAGTCACAAATAGCACAGTTCATAAACTCAGATTGACAAATAACATCCCCATTTTTTCAAAACCTCGCCATCTCTGCCCCGAAAAATTTGCAGCAGTATAGTAACAAATTTCAGAACCGCTCTCCTCCAGTGTAATAAAGCTCTCATCTAGCTTCTGGGCCTCTTCCATACTCCTAGTCAAAAAACCCAATGGCTCTTGGTGTATGTGTGGTGATTACCGCAAACTCAATGCCGAGACCATCACTGATAGATACCCAGTCCCGCACATTGGCGATTTCACCTGCATGCTTGCAGGTGTCAATGTCTTTTCAGTAGTTGACTGCAAGTATGCATACCATCAGATACCAATGGCCACAGAGGACATTGAAAAAACGGCAATTACCACCCCCATCAGCCTCTACCAGTTACGTTTCATGCCATTCGAATTAAAACACACCACTCAGACCTGGTAACGTTTCATTAATGAAATTGTACAACACCTCAAATTCTATTTCACCTATCTCGATGATATCCTCATTTTTAGAAACTCTGTTGAAGATAGCAAACAAAATCTGTAAACCTTGCTCAACACACTTGCCAAGGCTAGTATTGAACTTAATAACAAAAACACTCAGTCACATCAATCCTCCGTTGAGTTCCTTGGCTACACCATGTCCACTGAAGACATATCTCAACCATTGGAAAAAGTCAGCTCTATTACAGACCTGCCCCAACATTCAACCTTAAAAGAACTATGTCGCTTCCTGGGCACAGTAAATTATTACCGTAGACACATCTCTGGCATCGCTGACCTGCAATCCCCATTAACCAATGCGCTTGCAGGTAAGTACACATCAAGCGAATGCCCCATGCTCTGGACTGAAGAGATGACCTCTGCTTTTCACACTCTGAGAGACTCTCTATCGCACATCCGCATCCCTCAGCTGAAATTTTTGTCACAAATGACGCAAGCGACAATGCTATTAGTGTGGTACTTAGCCAATTTCTCGACAGCTGCATCTCTCTGTTGCAATTCTATTAAAAAAAATCAACCATGCCCAAAGCAAATATTTCGCTTTCAATCGCAAGCTATTAGTGATTTATGAAGTGATCAAACATTTTCATGCTTATGTGGGAGGTCGCCCCTTCTACGTCCTCACTGACCACAAGCCCCTGGCTGTGGCCATCCTGAACCCTCCCGCATGCCCCCCCCCCCCCCCACTCCATTTCGGACACCTAGATTACATTTCACACTTCACCACCGTTGTGCGATATAACAAAGGCACGGACAATGTCATGGCAGATTTCCTGTCCTGCAATAATGCGGTTTCCTCTCAGATTGACCTTTCCAAACTCGCCACCCTTCAGTCGGCTGATGAGGAGACCATGCACCTCATTTCTGATCATGGCTCCTCTCTCCACCCTATCTGATCCACTTTCCCCGGGGTTACATGTGAGGTTTGCTGTGACGACTCAACGGGCAAGATTCGTCCCTTCATTCTACAACCTCTTCAACAAATCATTTTTGACAAATTGCACGAACTTTCTCACCCTGGCATTTGTGCTTCCACCAAACTGGTAACTGAATGTTCTGTTTGGAAGGATATGAAATGTGACTTTCAGGCATGGTCCCACTTGTGCCTTGCCTGCCAGTGCAACAAGGTATCCTTCAACACCTCTCCCCCTCTTGGCACTTTCAAACTGTCCCCAGGCTGATTCCAACATGTGCACTTAGACCTGGTTGGTCCTGTCCCTCTCCCGTTGAGGAATTCAGAGGCTGTTCCTCTACCCAACATTACTGCCAAAATGGTGGCTCATGCATTTCTTGCTGCATGGATATCATGCTTTGGCTGCCCTGTGGTAGTCACTACTGAGCAGTGATGCCAGTTTGAAAGTTCCCTCTTTTGTGACCTTTGCCACCTCTGTGGCATCAAATAAACTCACACCACCACCTACCACCTGCAAAGCAACAGGTTGGTGGAATGGTGGCATCAAACACTAAAAACCTCTCTTCGATGCCACAACACCTGGTGGCTCAAAGCTCTTCCCCTGGTCCTCCTTGGCCTCCGCTCCCCTTTCAAGGAGGACCTTCAATGCATTGTGGCAAAATTCATCTATAGCCAAATGTTGGTGCTGCCAGACGAACTCATCTGCTCAACCCCTCACCCTACTTTGTCCAATTTTCCTTCATTGGTGGACGTATGAGAATCATATGCTCCACCATCAATCCCACCTCTCCGTCAAGTCACTCCCCTCCCTCCATTTGTGTCCCACGTGACCTGGCAGACTGTCAGATTGTCATGTTAAGTGACGACACCTCCCGGCCCCATTGCATCCTCCTTAAGCCAGCGCCTACAAGGTCCTTTTCTACTCCCCAAACACCTTCTCCATACCTGTCAAAGGAAAGCCAACCACGGTCTCCATTAACAGACTTAAACTGGCACATGTCGAGCCCCCTTTGCCCACCTCCAATCCCAAATTTCCCTCTCCCACACACACATCTTTCCCCCCTCCTCCACCTCTGACCACCACTTTCCCTCCCCCCCTTTTACCTCCTTTCTCCTCCCTCAGATTAACCACAGCCTTTGCCCCCTCCTCCCCTGAATCCCCCTTCTTCGGTTTCTCTTGCCCTCCCCTCCCTTCCGGTCCTTTCCTCAAATTCAAGATCACCTTTACTCCCTCCCTATCCCCTGCAGTTATCCATCGCAAGAACCTGCTCTTCACCCTGTGTCTAAGTGCCGCCACAATGTCGACCCTGTCCAATACACAGTGTGAGCTCATTAAGTGCATCGATCTTTCAGTTAACAGCTCTTTAGTTAGAGCCTTGCTGCTCTCTTCGAATGAGGTTTTCCACATCACCCCCCTTTCCCCCATGCACCCCCCCCACTTTGCCCTCTGCACCACAGAACCAACCTTCCCCTCCCCCTTAACCCGTCTGCACCAGTTCGTGCTATCAGGCCCTTTGCCCTGCCATCCAGGCCCACCTTCTGTGATCCTGTAGGATGCGCAGTAACTAACAATCATGATCCACCCATCTACCACCTCTCCCTCCCCCCTCCCCCTTCCATCTTTCAGCAGAGTACTCTGTACTGGGGGGGGGGGGGGGGACTGTGTGGCATCGATAACGTCATGGACAACTGTGTTATCTTTAAGAGAAATATCTTTGGCCAGCGACTAGACTGGGCCACCATGTTCAATATTCAGTCTAGTGTATGTCTTTGCCCAGTGCAGAAATTAAAGCTTAGTTATACTGCATATGTGGTTGCACTTGGGAATACAACTCCTCATTACTTCCCACTTACTGAGCCCCATGTTTAATTAAAAATATACAAATCATTTGAAACTCTGATCATTTACAATAGAAATTTTATTTTATGAAAATTTAATATGTCATGTACGGCACCATTCACAATGCCTCATCTAAAATGAAAGTTCATTTCTTATTGGCTGCCTGAACACCACTCCTGCTTGGCTGCCTTCATGTGCCACGGTCAAAGCTGATGGGTGGTATCTTCATCCAAACTTATCATGATTTTTTTACAGACAGCTTAACATCAGTAATTACTTTTACATTTTGTTCAAGTTAGAAATAAAAACTGGTAAAACTTTACAAAGGATCATCCACCTTGAAGGGTATGTTGCTAATGCTGGTCGTGAACTATCAGTAAAGTACAGACCATGAAGTAAATAAATAATGCTGTTCCTGCTCTATGGCTGACAGGTTGTTCACATACCCTTATCTACTCAGTAAAAGTAATTGCCCTCTTAAAACAAAGAATTCAGGACAAAACATTTCCACTGTCAGGCAAAAAGTAGAGCTACATTAAAAACCAGTCACTACATGGATGAAGCAGTTTCTTTAATTGGTGAAAATTTACTATTACTCCGTGTCCAATGCTATTACTCTTATTGGCACAGCTTTTCTAAATTGACTACCAAAATAGCTGAAGCAAAGCCAACATTTGTGCCATGAACAAAAGCAAAACTGTGCCAGATATTATGGTGGTGATTGTAACTTTTTAAATAGTCTATCTGTGCCAATTTTGTTAGTTATACAAAATTGTAGTTTCTAGAATGTAAATAGATATTAAAGATAGAATATCTAAAACAGAACTTTACAGGAGTTTTTACATTTATATTAGCCATGTTTCTAAGTGGCCCTTTTTTACATTCTAAAAATTCTTCTCTAGTGCCGTATTATGACAGAATTTTCCCATATTTAGGGTATGAAATAAAGTGGACAAGATAGGTACTCCTAATTGCCTCCTCCCCTTTTTGTAATTGTCATCCATACCTTAGGCAACATTGAAGCAGATATCATTTACTTTTACCTTCACAAACTGTATGATCGAATTGATGCATGACTCAGTCAAATCATTTGTAAAAAAAAAAAAAAAAAAAAAAAAAAAAAAAAAAAAAAAAAAAAAAAAAAATAATAATAATAATAATATATATATGTAATGGTAATATATGATTCCTTTTATTAATATTATTTTCTTTGTATCAGTACCTGCAATAATCAACTGCTGGCAAATTCAAACAAGCAAAGCAATAAAAGATATATTTTACTGAATCACCTTGGCCAGCCTTCTCTGTGATTTGCAATATTAACTGTATTACCATTGTACATTAAAAATGCCTTGTCCTTATAAGAAACAAAAGTGGGATGAGTTATTACTGAGAAAACTACAATAGTTTTCACTTGGGTAAATATATTCATTAAATTATGATACAGACGCCTAGAAAAATGAGTTCTGTGTCATAAAAAAAGGTAAAGCAGTCAACAATCCGAAGATTGGTTTGAACACCACAGTGCTTTACTAGGCATGGTCCTGTTTGGAGGTGGTATGCCATTGCCTTCCTCCGACCTTCGAACTGACTTACCCAGCCAGTTATAGGGGGACCTATTTTCTGCAGAAGGCCATGGCTGATAGCTGAAAGTATTGTATACATGTGTATTTTTTTATGTGCCTTATGCAGTTTGTTGCCACGTCTTTGCGGTGGTAAAGGTTATTTTATTTGGTTTAGGCAAATATGATTAAAGTAATATATGGTTATGGAGTCACGATTGTATACCATGTATCGGTGTAAATGCATTTTATGTAATACCATGTGTGTCAATAGTGCACAATATGCTCTTAGTATATTGCCGCAAGACCACAAGTTAACCAACTGCTGGCATGGTGCAATGGATAGTGTCACCGATTATGGTGCTGAAGGTTGCCGGTTCAATCCCATCCACCGTAAAAAATGTATTTCTTTGTAATTATCATTTTCATGTTCATTTGTAATTTCTACATATTTCTTATGTTAACTATTCTTCTAATTTCTAGTACATTCTGTGTATAAATAGAAGAGCAGTATGCCCAAGAGTCAGTCAGTGCTATGTGTATGTTTCAGTTTGCAATAAACCTGTTCTCAGTATAAGTGCTGTGTTTAGTTGACAACCCTGCTTTTGAAGTCATGCCCGCTTCCATTTAAACAAAACATTGTTCGGTGGAGATGCCAGGTATCATGTGCAACAGCTGCATCACTGTGGCTCCGATTAGGCAACATAAATGCTGTCACTTACATGGACTAGAGATGGAATACAAGAGATAGACTGAGTACATCCTTCCGAAAGTCCATATCATCAGAAGACCCATGGAAATGAAACCAGCAGGAAGCCAGCTGCACATCACACATCTGTCAGATTATGGCCATGAATGTAAGCTATATAAGTCAGGAAGGAGCTGATGCCACTGAGGAAGAGGTATTCCAGACATTAGCTTCTGTCTCTGCCACCAATCTCACCCGACGTGAAGAATGGTGTCAACCTGCTATGAGTTATGCTGCAGCCACCAAACAGCAGCCTATGAACCAGCTGACCCAGCCACAACCAACTCCCCCAGCAACTATGATGCCTCGCAGAAGAACAGACATCTGGAGGACAGAAGACAGCACGCTAGTGTGCTTCCACTGTGGGCACCCTGGACATGTCATACGCTACTGCAGGGAGAGGAGGCGAGTATTCAATGATTATTTTGTCACAAGACATCAGTCATCAGAGCAGTTCTATCCCAGGCAGTCACCTGCTGATGAGTTCAGTCGACCTATGTGAAGAAGCCCATCGCTGTACCCTGGACAGTGTCACTCCCCGACACGCCGCTGCCGTTCACTGTTGCCGTACAGAGGTACCAGCCGCTCCCCTAGCCACCGCAACCAGGTAAACTAAGTGAGGCGACCATCTACAGAGGTGAGGCCACCGCAGATGAAAATCCATTGTGACAACAGTTGCTAAGATGTCGGGAAATCTCATCAAAGTCATAATCGACAGCCAACCTATCCGGGCACTGGTTTATTCAGGAGCTTCTTTCTCTGTATTGTCAGATAATTACCGCTGCACACCAAAGAAGAGAATGTTCTATGATACGGGTGCAACTGTGCTGAAGGTTTCAAATGGGAAGTATATCCAGCCAGCAGGAACTTATGTTGCAAGAATAACCATCAACAACAGGACCTAGCCGTTTGGATTTGTCATTTTGACAGATTGTAGTCATAATTTCATCCTTAGATGGGACTTCCTTCAGGCATCCCAAGCTATCATTGACTGTGGAAGATCTGAGCTGCAAATTGAGGAAGTCATTCCGACGTGTACATGTAATACAGAATTTTTTGCGAAGTTATTTCCTGTTGACAATGTGACAATCCTACTGTTGACAATGAGAAGAGTTCCAGTCACAAACACAGATGACTGGTTAAACCAGAGCTTTCCAAACTGGGTGTAGCGACTCTGTGGGGTGTCACATAGTGGTATCAAGGGTGTCTTGAGACTAACAAATTTAGACTCTAAACAAAACAAATTCTGACAGGTATGTGAACAATATCCTGCATCCATCATTTCAAGAACTTTCACCCAACGAAAATCTGTACGGTTATTTCATGCAGGACAATGCAAGACCACACATTTCCATTGCTTCTATGGCAGCAATACAAAGTGTTTTTGATGATAGGATAGTTGACTGGCCTCCTCATTCTCCAGATATAAATCCCTGTGACTTTTATCTTTGGGGAATGTTAAAATACAAGGTGTATGCAAGGAGTTCCCATACATTCTAGGAGTTGGAAGACAGGATTTGACTAGTCATTTCCCATATTTTGGCAGCCAAAATTCGTTGAGTGTTCGCAAATGTGTTCAAGAGATGTCAGGCCGCTTTTTCCATAGAGGGACATCATTTTAAACATCTACTTTAAATAAATGTAAGCTTAGGTTATTCAGATGGCAATGTTTTTTAGACTTTAACTCAGTGTATGCACCCACGGCACAATAGAGTCCGAGAATTGGGCACCTGGCAGGAGTGTTTCGTGAGACACCCACCCTGTATTTGCTAAGTGGATGAAAAATAAATAAATAAATAAATAAATTGTTGCGCCATTATGGACATGGAACATAATAAAATGTCACTGGTCAAAATGACCGGCTGTAGTCCTTGAAGGTAAATATAATGTACAAAAATTGTAATTCATTTTCATAATAGATCTTAGAATTTTATGGATATTATAGATGATTAAAATACTGTAAAAGCCATGAAATATAAGATTGCTAAATTAAAACACGCGTGATTTATAAAATATTAATCAATGCTCACCAGTCAGATTGATCCATAAGGTCCTTCTAGTATTAAACAACATATTGAGAATAGGTTACATCTAACCAAGAACACAATCACTAAGTTGAAGATATGCATGTAAACACTCACACACACACAGCTTAGCTTACACATTCAACTTAGAATTTGGCCACAGCCTTCATCATAAAAGTATTCATACAATTATACAGGCACAACTCACTAACACACTAAATCTTCTCTTTCTGAGTAGCACACCCACTGGCAGTACTGACCAGCTATCAGTTTTGTGTGTATGTTCACCATTTACAATTGGGTTCCTGCAGCTTATTTTTCCTGTTAAAAGGAATTGAGAATCTTCCCCTTTAGCCTTTCAAAATATATTCTTCCTTTTTCCTGCTTTGTGTTTTCTCTAGATGAAGTAATTTTTTTTAAAAAATCTAGAGCTTTAATTCAATTGTTTAATTTATAGAGCTGGTAGGTCTTCTCCAGTTGTGTTTGTTTAAGAGGGTGTTATGCAAATATTCATCTTCTACTGCAGATATAATTTGCAATTTTAATTTTTTTTTTCATTTTTTGTGGTGATTTATTTACTATTATTTTCTGTAGATGATTCTAAAACACTTACCTCTGTTACAATATCCTGATGGCCAAGCACTAATGAGGCTTGATTCACAAATGATTGTGACCATAGTATCCACAGTATCACCAAAAATGCTGTAAAAAGAAATAATTTCTTCACCATCAGAACAGAGTTGTACTATCGACTGTTTGGGTATTGATTTCCTGGAAACATAAGAATTTGAATATAATTTCTGTATAAACATTGCATGTTATGAGAGATATTTTATGCTATAGTTTATTTCTATAAGCTGACAATTCTAGTCATGCTTTAGCTTTGTTACAGGGTACTGGAAATGTTTTAACTTCAAAATCTGGTAATTCAACTACACAATTCTGTGCTGTTGATGCTATTTATTGCTTTTGGTCTGGGTGGCCTTCATCATGAACACATCATAGCAGAGGGAGGACTTCTTTACTTGTAAATATAACTGGCTTCTTACTAGAATCGACATATTTTGACTTTTCTGTGAGATTTATTAAATTTATCATCTACATTACACTCAGATTTTCTGTAACTATCTACCACTTCTACCACATGAATCGCAACAGTCATCTGTTTTGTTTTCATTGGATTAGTATCAGCACTAGTAATTTCTGTTTACCGTATTTACCTGGAGTGTAAATCTCATCTTTTTACTCGTTCATTTTTCTGGGTACTGTAGTAATGGATAGGAACTGTGACTGCTGTGTGTGGATGCAAACTGAGTTGGTGACATTTTGCTCCCAGCTTCATGCTGTGTTAACCTTCGTTGCACAGTTGGAGGATGTGGTCAAGGGCTGGGCTGGCTTTGGGAAACAAATGGACGTCCAGCATGTTCACCAATCAGTCCATGACAGCTAAAAGCCCTGTTACTGCTTGGAATGAGGTAGATACTTCACATGCGGGTGCGTGGGGGTCACCCCAGTGCATGGCAGACAGAAAAAGACTCTCTGGGTGACCAATCGTAAGACCTCTCCAAACCCTCTTGCAACAGGTTTCAGATACTAACTGTACCAGACAAGGTTCCTGGTCTGGATGGTGTCACATAGTCTGAAACCACCATGCAGCCTGCAAGCTCCAGGCTATCACAAAGGATGGGTTTGCTTGCAGTTGGGAGCTCCAATGTTAGGTAGGTAATGTAGCCCCTTAGGGAAGTGGCTGCAAAGGAGAGGAAGAAGGCAATATGCACTCCCTGTGCTTATTGGGTGGAGTCATTCCAGATGCCATGGAGGGTAAAGGGTGCAGCCAACTGCAGGTGGTAGCTTACACCAGTATGAACAATGTGTGTCACTTTGGATTCAAAGAGATTCTCTCCAATTTTGAGCAGAGAGCTGAAGTGATGAAGACTACCAGTCTTGTTTGCAAGATGAAGGCAGAGATCACCATCTGCAGCATAGTTGTTGGGATTGACTGTGGACCTCTGGTACAGAGCAGAGTGGAGGCTCAGATGGTTCTCCAACCGTGAAGCTGCAGATTCCACAATTTGCACCATTCGGCGGTGGAGCTCTGGGTTCAGCTGAATAGGTCAGGATTCCACTACACACGGGAAGCAGCTACATGGTTATCAGGGGCTGTGTGGTGTGGACTGGATGGTTTTTTTTTAGGTCAGAGGTCCTCAGAAACACACGAAAAGGGTTTCAGTCTCAAAGTGCTCAGGTCACAGATAGGATGAACGCATATCTAAAAACAGTTGGTCTAAAAGTTGTAAATTGTCGTAGCTGTGTGGGGAAAGTACCAGAGCTCCAAGTGCTAATACAAAGTTTCCAAAGCTCAAATCATTATAGGTAGAGAAAGTTGGCTAAAGCCACAAATAAGTTCAACTGAAATTTTTAGAAAGGGGTAAATGGTGTTCCAACAATATAGATTGAAAAAATAGGGGGTGGCATATTTATTGTCAGCACAAGCAGTTTATCTTGTAGTGGAATAGTAGATAGTTCCTGTGAGTTAGTATGGTAGAGGATATATCTGACAACTGGAATAAATTAATATTTGGTTCTGTTTACCAACCTTCTGACTCAGATGATTTGATTGGAGAAATGCTTAGAGAAACCTAGGATCAAATTTCAAAAATGTACTCAAAGCATACAATTTTAATTGGTGGTGACTTTAATCAACCCTCGATATACTGGAAAAACTGTATGTTTAAAACAGGAGGCAAGCATAAAACATCATTCAAAATTATACTGAATGCATTTTCAGAAAATTATTTTGAGCAATTAGTTCATGAACCCGCTAGAAAAGTAGTGAAAACATATTTGACCTCTTAGCAACAAATAATCCAGAGCTAATAAAGAGCATCAAAACAAACACAAGGATTAGTGAACAGAGTAGTCTTAGCAAGACTGGATATCACATTTACCATGTCTTTACAGCTGGCATCTTAGAAGTGACAGTTTTCCTGTGCATGCTAGCCTTATTAATGTTCAGTCTTGTTGTGGGGATTGGTTAGTTCACAATAAAGTGTGAGGAAAAGTAAATGTGATTATTATTGGGGCTCCAACCCCATTGTAAACCCATACTGGTGACCCTGAAGTTGAGTAAACCTTTGATTTATGCAAGTTGTGCAGTGGCATCCATTTTGTGTGTGGAATTTCACCATGAAATACAGAAGTCATTGTCTCAATGATTACTAGAATGAACATAACAGGAAAAATTCTGCCTGGCTTTCTCACTGCAGTGCTTCATCACCACAAATTCAGTGTATTCCTGCTTCTAGTGTTCGTGTTCGTGCTCTGGCCTGGGTTCGCCAGTCATATTGCCATGAGACACCATGTAAACTGACTGCTGGGATGGGGCAGGGGATAGCGTCACTGACTGCGGTGCTGAAGGTCGCTGGTTCAATCCCATCCACCGGCAAAAATTTATTTCTTTGTAATAAACAATTCCAGAATGTTCTACATCTTTCTTATGTTCACTTGTAAATTCTACTTGTTTCTTATGTTCTTCTAATTTCTGGTACATTCTGTCTGTGTATAAATAGCAGAGCACTCTGCCCGAGAGGCAGTTAGTGCTGCATGTATTTTAAGTTCATAATAAACCTGCTTTCAGTATAAGTGCTGTGTTCAGTTGCCTTCGAAATCAAACCTGCTTCCATTTCAATATTTCTAGTGTTTCAGCTGTGAATAGTGTTATTCATGTACCTCACTGCATCTCATGTGCTTGAATGCTCAGGCTTTACAGATCATGAACTTACCGAACTTGCAAAATTTGAATTTCAAGCCGCCAACTGTCCCGCCAAGTGTGTTTGTGTATTATTCCGCCGACTATGTGCTCCGCCACGAGGTGTGGTTTCCTCCAAACAGTCAAATGTTTCCGGTGCTTCTGGACTTAGGGTCTGTTCTGAAGGCATCCCTCACAACTGAATCATCAACCACTCAGTTAATTATAGACAATTTATTCAAATTCCGGGTGCACCTTTTTCCATCCATCCATCCAGCCAACCTGGACAATGCAAGTATTGCCTCAGCTAGCCTTGTGCAATGTGCACCTTGGGGCATATTCAGTGATTCTCTGACCAGATCTGTTCATCCTGTAAGTGGTGATATAAACTCAAATTTTCCTGAAGTTGCTGATGTGTCCCATTTACTACCTGTATCACGTGATATGCCTGCCACATCGCAAGTTCAACCATCACTTCCGCTGTACCAAACTGTTGACACACAAGAACATCCTTGGCCGCACCCTTCTGTGCATCCACCAGCTTTCATGGTACACACAGGTGCCTCTTCCGCACCTGACGCCCACGTCATTTGACCTCTTCCTGCTGTAAGCTAGTCGCTCATCTTTGAGGCTCTGCCAGGAACGACAATGGTGTTGAGCTCTCTTGTGATTCCACAAGTTGGCACCACAACCTCTACTGATGGTCCAGAGGCACCTCCATCAACATCACCTGAGCACCTTCTTAACTACCGCCTTTCTCCCATGATGTGGTTCGCCTTAGCCAAGCAAATATTCAACCATTACTCACTGAACAACTCATTTCATGAACATGTTGATTTGATCTACGACTTTGTGACCTCTCCTTCAGCGAACATCCGGTAATCCATCGCCAAACAAACTATCCTCAAGAGGGTCACTCCCATGCCAGAAGTTATTGTCTGACACATCATCCATGAGGATTGCCTGGGGGAAGAGAATCTGTCACAGCTCTGGTGCCACCTACAGCTTTTTGTCAATGAACATGACACACCAGATTCTACCCTCATGGCTGTTTGGTCAAGCAAACTCCCACTCGAAGTCCAGACTGCCCTCACTTATAATGCTGAGTGAGCTATATGCATCGCTTACAGGGTTTACAACACCTACCTACGTGGCCACTCGCAGTGCAAAGAATATTCTGGAAAGAAACTGGGCATCCAGATCCAGCTGCTCAGAGACTGGGTGTCAGCCACACCCACCAGTGCTCCCTGCAAGCAGCTCCTCTGACACTGAGGATGGCCTGCCTCCACTCCTTTGCTTCCTGCAAGAGTAAGCTCCGTATTAGCCTTACTGCTACTTCTATAGTCATTTTTGGTGATACAGCAAAGAAGAGTCTTTTGCCATGTCACTACCCTAATGCAGAGCGCAGGATGGCTTAGGCGCCACTTCCTGCTCTGCCTTTCACAGATGCCTGCATGTGTTTCACTCTGTTAGTGACTGTTCTCCGTTGTGTGGTCATTTGTACATACTTGACTGTGCTTTGAACATTCATTTCCTTATTGACACTGGTGCTGATGTATCCCTTTTACATCTTCATTGGCTACCGGTCCTCTCCGTGCTCACCAGTGCTACATTTCGTGGTGTCAACACTACTCAGCTGCCGTGTACAGGTTCAATGACTTTTACTGTTTGCTTGTCACCGAAGTGTAAACTTTCATGGAACCTTTTGGTAGCGGATGTTACATAACTGATTTTAGGCATGCATTTCCTAAATCATCATAAACTTTCCCCTGAGGTTGTGCAACATTCGGTGTTTACCACCCCACAAACACTTATTTTTCTTGTGCTCCATCAAGCTCTAATGCACCAACCATTAACAAGTGAAATGTTTGATGCTCTGTTTTCAAAGTTGTGTTTTAAACATGAACAAGTGATCAAACTGTGCCAAGAAAAAGATGTTGTTCACGTGTGGTTCAATACCATCAAACAACCTTAATCGCTCTTGTTGAAGTGGTCGAGTGAGCGTAAATGTGTGCTCCATCTGTGTTGAGAAAATGAAGACATTGCCTGCCACCTCACAGTCATGGAATCACTGCTGGCATCCACTCTGCACCAACTACCGTCTCTACAATCGCTTCAGAAGGACAATTGCTTCATGGTTAGTATGGGTGTCACTCAAAAAGTGTTCCCAGCGCTGTCACATCTTCATGCAGTATAAATAGTGTTTGTGACAGTTCTTCTCACCCTCTGTGCCACTTGTATGCAGATGTTTGTAAACAGACCTCTGTTTCCATGCCAATGCCTCGCCTGGATCTGCCTGTTCAGTGTCTGATTCTGGTGGCCACTTCTAGAACTTCCTTCTCTTGCTTCATGATTGTCACTTGTTTATGCTCCACCAGTCAAGCACTCTGCAACCATGATGCGTATGCCTCCACCAGCTAGTGGCCACCCAGGGAACACTCACACAATGCCATCTTGCCTCAGAGCGGCTGTAGCTCCTTCAAGTAAAGCAGCGGCTAGTGCTGTAAGTTCCCCAGTGCCTTGGCTCACTCCATCAGCCACAAGTGTGGCTGAGCCCCACCCCCTCCTTACAGACTCCACATGACTCACGCCAACCTGCATCCCCTCTCTCGACACCTGCATGGCCCGTCACAACAAACAACAACTGATAGTGAAAAGAAAGCCTTCCTGCTACTTCTCATGATGTATCAGTAGTTAAGAATGGCACGGTTCACAAATTACCACTTGTTGATGGTCCTCTAATCTCTAGCAATCCGTGCTATCTTAACCAAGAGAAATTGACGGCTGTCAAAGAACAGACTGCAGACCTCTTAAAATTCGGGTGTCATTGAGTCCTCATCTAGCAGCTGGTAGTCTCCCATTAATTTGGTGCCCAAACAAGATGGTACTTGATATTTATGTGCAGAGATTACCACAGGCTCAATGCTTGCATCCTAACAGACAATTATCCTATTCCGAACATTGCTGACTTCACTCAGACTCTGGCTGGCGAGAAGTGTTTTCGGTTGTGGACTGCAAGTGTGCTTACCACCAAATTCCTATGGCTCCTGACAACATTGAAAGACTGCTATCACTACTCCCATAGGTTTATTCCACTACCGGTTCATGCTTTTTGGCCTTAAAAATGCCACCCAGACTTGGAAGCAGTTTATCAATGAGATTTTATTTCCCCTGAAGTTTTGTTTTACATATCTCAGTGGTATTTTAATGTTCAGTAACTTGATTGAGGAGTCCTTCTTGACACCCTGGCTGTAGCTGTCACCACCTGAGAACCTTCTTAAACTACCGCCTTTCTCCCATGACGTGGTTAGAGAGTTTAGCACTTTTCCTCGACATCCCATTTTCTGCCAATGGAATAACCCCTCCTTCAGAAAACATTGACTACATCATGAACTCCCCCCCCCCCCCTCTCCTTACAACATTCAAAGAACTATGTAATTTTCTTGGCATCATTAATTACTATCAATGACACCTACCTGACACTGCTGAACTGCAAGCCCTGCTTACCGGTGCCTTAGCTGGTAAACACACCCCTGGTGATCAGCCTGTTCTCCTTGGACAGATGCAATGTCTTCTGCATTCTCTGCTCTCAAAGACCTATTCGTTTGAGCTGTCACTATTTTTCACCCATATCGTGGAGCTGAACTTTTTATTACCATTGAGGTGAGTGATACCACCATTGGTTCAGTTCTTGGCCAATCCCTCAAAGGTGTTACGGTCTCCTTTGCAATTTTTCTCAAAGAAAATTAACAATGCTCAAAAGAAATACTCTACTTTCGTCTGAGAACTCCTGGTCGTCTATGAGGCCATCAAACATAGATGGCCATAGATGACCATTCTCTCTATGTTCTCACCTCTTGTGGCTGCTATCACTAACCCTCCGCCGGACCCTCTTCCTTGTCATTTCCGCTATTTTGACTACATATCTTAAATTACCACTGACGTCTGCGACACCATGTCCACAGACAATGTATTTGCTGATTTTCTCTCTTGCATTGATGCAATTTCTTCTCTCCTAGATCTCTCTCAGCTCGCCACTCTTTAAGTGTCTGATGAAGACGCTATACAACTCATTCAGGACTTGTCCTCTTCTTTGCATATCTGCACCACATTCCCTGGTGTATCAGGTGAGGTTTGGTGCAACGAATCCACGGGCACTCTTCACCTCTACATTCCTTGCTGCCTTAGGTGTGAGATCTTTAATAAACTATACAATTTTGCTCATCCTGGAGTAAAGGCCTCCACTAAGTTGGTAACGAATTGGTTTATAGCAAGAGATGAAGTGTGATTGCTAAGCCTGGGCCCGCACCTTTGTTCTCTACTAAAAAAAGTGAAATTCATACACATACCTTTCCTCCTCTGCACCTTTTCTCAATCCCTGCTGGCCACTTCCAATACATTCATACTGAACTAGTCAGCCCCCTTCCCCTGGTTGACAATTTTTGCTATCTACTTACTTCCACTGACCACAGCACTCGTTGGGTTTAAGCCATGCCCCTTCCCAACATCACAGTGAAAACTGTTGCACATGCATTCATGTACTCTTGGATATCCCGATTTGGCTGTCCTGCTGTCATTGATCAGGGCTGATAGTTCAAGTCAACTCTTTTTCGTGATGACACTGTCCAGCCCCCTCTTCAGCCCCTGTATTCTGGCCCTAACTGGGTCTTGAAAAGGGGCAAAAACACCATCATTTCTCTCAATAATGCTTGGATCACCATATCTATAAACAGGATCAAATCTGCATATGTTGAGCCCATTTCTTCTCCTCCTCTGCCACTCTCTTCCAACCTTTCCTCCACCCAATCAGTCACTCCCTCCTCCCCTTAAGTTGCTGCTCCTTCCCCCTCTCTCCTCTCACCTTCGCCCCCATTACCTTTTCATGGTTTCTCCCCCTCTCCTCTGCCCCTTCCCTGAACCTAGAATTCGTTATCCCAGTTCCCCTCCTCTGGCCACAGACTTCTGCATTATACTAAGTGACCTCTCAGTTTTCATCCTCAGTCCTTCTTCTTCTGCCCCTCCATCTGCCAATGAGTGGCAGCTGCTTTGAGACATACCCCTTCCTTCCACCATCATCTCACATGCCGTCCGAGCCTTCCTGCTTCTTTCCGCCAAGGTGCTCGTTATAGTGTCAGTGGGCTCCGCCGACCTGCACACATGTCCTACTGTCCGCTGCCCTTGGCATCTCGAGTACTTCATTGTCAGCACTCCAGAAACTCATTGCCACCCACATTGCCATTGAACACAGTCAAGCTCTCCGTCACTCGGCTGCCAGGGCTACCACCACCTGACACCTCGGTCTCCCACCCGCTCCTCTCAAGATGTACTCTGCACTGTGGAGAGGGCTGTTTGGTGACCGCTCAAATACTGCATCAACAAAATAGTGTGTGACATGTCTTTACAGCTGGCATCTTTGGGTCAACAGCATCCCTGTACCCACCAGCTATATTAATGTCCTATCTTGTTGGAGCTTTTGGTTAGTTCACAATAAAGTATGAGTTAAAATAGATGTGGTTATTCTTGGGGCTCCAACCCTATGCTATATGCACCCTATTTTGGAGTACTGTTGTGCATTGTGGGATACACATCAAGTGGAACTGATGAAAGATTTTGAGAAAGTTCAGAGAAGAGCACCTTGTTTTGTATTATTGCGATGTAGTGGCAGAGTGTCACAGAAATGATGCACGAGTTTGGATGGAAATCAGTAAAAGAAAAATGTTATTTGTTGCGGTGAGATCTATTTGTGAAATTTCTTTCACCAAATTTCTCTTCCGAATGCAGACACATTTTGTTAGCAATCACCTACATAGGAAGACATGATGATTGTAATAAAAAAAGAAAAATCAGATCAACAATTGAAAGATTTAGGCCTTTTTCCTGCATACTATTAGAGAATGGAACAGTAGAAAAATATCATAGAAGTGGTTTGATGAACCCTTTCCCAATCACTTCAATTTGACTTGATGAATATTTATTTAGGTATAGTTGAAGAAAATTTCAGTAACCACAGCAACCATGTTGAATGCCAGTCAGAATGTGAGCATATGGTGCATGTGAACAAGTGAACATTTAATAATTGATAATAGAGTGTTAGTAATTCACAAAGAGATAACAACTATTTATAGTGAAGCAGTATCATGACCCATCCAATTATCATTTAATACCTCAGGGAGAAACAAATGTAATAAACTTTTTAAGAAATCAGATAATATCCTACTGCATGCCTTGAAGAACACTAAAGATCTGTCTTTGCTACAAAATAATATACGCCTACTGTTCTAATTCTGCTTCATTAATGTGGTGGCCCTTCCAGGCACAGTCATAATTATATCTGTGCTTTCAGGTTACCTTTCTTTTCTTTTCATCTCCTGTATGTGTTCGTTGGATGCAATTCAAGAGTTGGTGCCAAGACTTGTAGGAAGACAATACAGGAAGTAATATAACACTAGTGCCTTTGTTTAGTTGTATGTATGTAGTTATCTTTAAAACATTTATATAATAATGGTGTACAAGTCATGACTTCCAACATCTTTCGTTATTACATTGTAATGTAAGTGAGTGTCGTGTAAACTACCCAATTAAATAATTATTGCTGTGGAAGATGAGGACCATTTTGAGGGTGCGATGCCATCTCTCGGTAAGCCCATTGTTCTGTGGATGGTAGGCTGTTGTACAGAATCTACTAGTGCCACATAGATCGCACAAGTTATTGAAAAGTGCCAACTCAAACCACCACTCCTGATCAGCAGTAAGCGAGGTCGGACAGCTGAATTGTGATATCCATGTGTCAATGAAAGTACGCACGACAGTTGCTGCGCAAATGTCTTTGAGAGGAACAGCTTCATCCCATCGAGTAGTATGGTTGATCACTAATAATATATAATGAAACCCGTCCAAAATGGGAAGGAGACCAATGAGATCCAAATGAATAAGTTTAGAATGGCCTGTGGGAATTTCAAAATTGCCTAGTGGGGGTTGCATGTGTCTGCATATTTTACTGCGTTGGCACAAAAAGCATGCCTGAGTCAACAACTGGCAGTTACATTGCATATTCGTCCAAATAAATCATTTGAAAATCAATTTTAAGGTCAGCTTAACCCCAGGACCAGATAGGCCATTAAGAAAGTGAACAATGTCTGTGTGCATTGCTGAAGGAACCAGGAGGCATGCCACGCTGGTGGAAATATCACAAAAGACTGGGATGCCCAAGCCGGGTAACGAGAATGGTGCAATGTGCAGTGACCTGCCCAGAGAGCGGAGCAACTCTTGTATTTCGTTATCTGTCTGCTGAAGGCGCATGAGTCTGTCAAAATCCATGGGTGTTGAGATAACGCCATTGTGCAATGCATACTCTGCTATGGTATTGTCTCTGCCGCAGAATGACCTCAGTTGTAAATTTTGAAATGAAGTACAATTGCCACCAGTGCCGGGGAGTGGGATTGTGTGACGGATTACGTATAGCATCAGTGAACGGGTGGTGCTCAGTATAGACAATCAGAGAGCGACCTTAATGTCCTCTCTAAAATATTTGATGACAGCATAAATAGTGTAGAGTACCCTGTCAAACGTGGACCATTTACATTGGGAAGGCATTAATTTTTTTTTTTTTTTTTTTTTTAGAATAAACGCAACAGCTCAGAATGGTCACTGCCATGTTGTTGTAGCACGGTGCCCACTGAAGAATCTCTAGTGTCCATGGTAACTGAAATTTTAGCATCAAGAATAGAATGTGTCAACCTGACTGTGTGAGTGAGTACTGTCTTTAAATGGTCAAACGTGGCAGTCATATCATCTGCCGAGGGACCTTGCACTTGCCTGATGTGTTGTTGCCTTGTAGTGCATCAGTTAATGGTGCTTGTAGTGAAGCTGCTTGAGGAATGTGGTGCCTGAAAAAATTAATCACACCCAGAAGCAGCACAGCTCTTTATATGTCTCTGGTTAGCCGAAGCTGCAATATGAGCGAAATGCCATCTGAGGTGGGGCACATGCATTGCTCTGAAACTTCGTGTCCAAGGAAAGTGGCAGTTTTTTTGCAGAGTTGAGACTTGTTGTCATTAATATGGACATTGTTCCCTTGCAATGCTTTAAGTACATGTGCCAAATGGTCCTTGCGCTCTTGTAGTGAGGATGAAAAAATTAAAATATTGTTGAGGTAAGCATAGCAAAAAGGGAACTGGAAAAGGGCGGATTCAGTGAATCACTGCCAGATCTGTGCTGTATTCTTTAGGCTGAAAGGCATCAAACAATATCCAAAGGGTCCAAAAGGAGTAATGATAACTTTTTTTATGTCGTCCGGTACTATTGGAATCTGATGGTATGCCATGTGACAGTCGACCACGGAGAAAACTGAGCGCTGTGAAGCTGCTGTGCTAAAACTTGAATGGGGGGTATCAGGTAATTGTCACTTATTGTTCTGGAGTTAAACGTGCAGTAGTCACTGCACAGTTGGAAAGTGCCGTCTTTCTTTTTTGCCAAATGAGTGGGGGATGACCAGGTGCTGTTGGATGGGTGCGATATCCCGCTTTCAAAAAGTTCCTGCACTATAAGTTGCATGGCCTACAGTTTATGTGCTGATAAGCGTCTTGCCTTGTGGTGCAACAGAGGGCCCTTGGTCATATTAAGTATGTGTAGGGTACCATTTGTCACACTTGATACTAGCATTTGCGCTGCAGGAAGCAAACCCTAACCTGCGTGGCATCAGGAGCATCGGTGACAGAGGCAGGCGGTGTGGTAGTACACTCTGAGGCTGCTGCAGATATGAATGCCCTCTCACAATATTCGCCATTGCACTGGAGCTGAAGTTGAGTCAGTGGCATGTTACATCATTGTCACATCATAAAATGTCGCACTTGGTGCAAATGCGAGCGATGTGCATAATAACAGTAGCGATTTTCGCAGACAGTCAGGCGCACTTGGAAGCAGTTGATAAAAGATCATCTTGTACACCATACTGTGACTTTGCAAACACAAACTATCCACAGAAACATTGATGAGAAGGGGCATAATTAATGGATGCCATTTGAAGGTCCAAAAAACATTTGTAATGTTTCAGGAAGTCAATTCTGAGCACAGTTGTGTCAATCTTGGCAACATAGAAAATCCAAGGAAATATACCATCCTGTGCAAACTGTAGGTGGAGTTCAGTAGTGCCATGAACTCATATGGGTGCTGGGTGTACTGTTGACAGCTTGCAATGGTCCTGGTCCGGGTTCTATGTTTGGTGGCACGAGGTTGCAAGGAATAATGCTGACCTCAAGCTCCAGTGTCCACCAGGAAACAGGTTTGTGGGAACACATTGGTAATGTAAACTCCGCCGGAGGTAGTGTCTGGACAGCATGGAGATGGAACAGTTCAGTGGAGCCTGTGAAAAGTTGTGCGGTGGTCAGGGGCAAGAGTATGACACCACTGCACATGGTGGCCTGCAGTTGCTTGGTTTGTTGCTGTGCATTACATGAAACCAGCAGAGGGGGTAGGTGGAGTGGGGGGACCTGTGTGTTGCACCGGCTCTGGGAGTAGTTGTGGCATGTGTGAAAGATGGCTTGCCAGGCTGTGAAGGTGTGGAGGTGGGGTTGGCTGAAGCTGGTGATGGTAAGAGCCTATTTTCGACCGGTCGCTGTTGAACGGTGCGCCGTTTTGAATGCCCGATCACCAGAAAGTGGGGCAGAAGAGGCACGTCTGGTTGTTGAACTACATGCGCTGGTGAATCAGAAATCAAATGGTGGTGGCACATCACTTGGTATGCCCTGTCAGCAAGCGTGGAGTGGCTGTGTTGACAGTGCTAAGAGCTGGATTTGTGGCTCGGCTGGCAGAAGTAACCATATAGCTCACACCATTGGCCCCAGTAGGGAGTGATTCACTTGAGACTGCAGGTGGCACCAAAACTGGTCTGGGATGGAGTCGCCAAAGCTCACCTTGTCAATAACGTGAGTCAGTGCCTGATCTGGAGAGCATGACAAGCATCGTTGCAGAACTTCAGTGTGGGTGGAGGTGACAGGATGATATCCTGCACAAATATACCATCATTTGATCAACGTACTAATTCCGAAATGGGGGACATAGCAATAGGTATTTCCGGTGTAGAGAAGCAGCTGAGAGAGCTAAATACGAAAAAGTCTGCTGGTCCGGATGGAATACCAGTTCGGTTTTACAAAGACTATTCTGCGGCATTGGCCCCCTACTTAGCTTGCATTTATAGCGAGTCTTTAATTCAGCACAAAGTTCCTAGTGATTGGAAAAAAGCGCAGGTGACTCCCGTGTATAAGAAAGGAAAGAGAACTGACCCATACAATTACAGGCCAATATCGTTGACATCAGTTTCATGTAGAATTTTGGAGCATATTCTCAGTTCGAACATAGTAAATTTCCTTGAAACGGAAAAGCTTCTTTCCATGAATCAGCACGGGTTTAGGAAACATTATTCATGTGAAACTCAGCTTGCCCTTTTCTCACATGACATCTTGCGAGTCATGGACGAAGGGCAACAGGCGGATTGTGTTTTTCTCGACTTCAAAAAGGCGTTCGACACGGTGCCACACTGCAGACTGCTAACGAAGATACGAGCTTATGGAATAGGTTCACAGATTTGTGACTGGCTGGAAGACTTCCTAAATAATAGAACGCAGTACGTTGTTCTCGACGGCGAGTGTTCATCAGAGACGAGTGTATCGTCAGGCGTGCCCCAGGGGAGTGTTATAGGACCGCTATTATTTTCTATCTATATAAATGATCTGATGGACAGAGTAAGTTGTAATTTGCGGCTGTTTGCTGATGATGCTGTGGTGTATGGGAGGGTGTCGTCTGTAACTGACTGTAATAGCATACAGGTTGACTTAGACAAAATTTCTAGTTGGTGCGAAGAATGGCAGAAGAAAATGAAGAAAAATGTAAGGTGATGCGCATGAGTAGAAAAAACAATCCTATAATGTTCGAATACAGCATCAGTAGTGAGCTTCTTGATGCGGTCGCGTCGTTCAAATATCTAGGCGTAACATTGCAGAGCGATATGAAATGGAACGAGCATGTAAGGACAGTTGTGAGTAAGGCGGACAGCAGACTTCGGTTTATTGGGAGAATTTTGGGAAGATGTACTTCACCTGTAAAGGAGACCGCGTATAAAACGCTTGTACGACCACGTCTTGAGTATTGCTCAAGTATTTGGGACCCGCAGCAGATCGGTTTGAAGGAAGACATAGAGGCGGTTCAGAGGTGAGCAGCTAGATTTGTTACCGGTAGTTTCGACCAATGCGCGAGTGTCACGGAAATGCTCCGGCAACTCAATTGGGGATCGCTGGAAGAAAGACGACGTTCTTTTCGTGAATTTCTGTTAAGTAAATTTAGAGGGCCGGAATTTGAAGCTGAGTGTAGTACGATCTTGCTGCCGCCTACTTACATTTCGCGTAAAGATCATAAAGACAAGATAAGAGAAATTAGGGCTCGTACGGAGGCATATAGGCATTCTTTTTTTCCTCGTTCAATTTGGGAGTGGAATAGGAAAGAAATGCCTAGTAGTGGTACAGTGTACCCTCCGCCACGCACCTTACGGTGAATTGCGGAGTATGTATGTAGATGTAGATATCACTGGCCAAGTCCATCTGGTTGCGGAGATGTGTGACTAAACACAAGAATCATGCATCCTCGCTCGTGACATTGTGCAACTCAAAGATAGATTCCACCAACATGAACCATGTTATAGGATTAGACTTGTCCAATGGTGGCAGCTTCAGGAAGTGCAAGTGGTGAGGAGTTGTGTCCAACTGAGGTCCCACCTAGGGACACTGATCATGAAGACTGGGTGTTGTTAGAATTTTGTATGGCAGTGGGAATCTGGCATCACGTGACACGGCAGAAGGCATCATAGCAGTGATGCCAAGCATTGAGTGTACGTCATACATCGGTGTGCACATGGCGTAGTGTGATGTGGCAGGTGGTGTCAAGTGCAGGTTGTACGATAGCTCACACATCGGACCAAACTGTGGAATGCAAATGGGTAAGTGTGATGCAGGTGCAATAGCAGATGGCGACATGACAAAGATGCTGGGCATCATGTGTGGAACAGAAAACATGCCCGAACAACTGAGAAGGTGTGGTGGGCAGTGTTGGGATACCTCATGTAACAATAACACTGAACTGTTTGTCACAGGCACAAGCAGACTGAGATGGCATCACATTTGTATGAATCGAAGTACTTTCATTAAAACACTGTATGAAATAATTGTGTCCTTGGGCGCACACCGGTTTCTTGTCGGAATGAGGCACTGTGACAGCAGGTTACACAGTGCTGAAGTCAATGCCAATTGTTGCAAAACACTGCGCCGTGTGGTTGAAAGAGTTAAGCTCTCGGAATTGTTCACTAAATCAACCTCAAATTATTGAGTGGTTTATCCTGTGCTGAAAACTGTGAAGGATCATGGGGATCCAGTACAATCTGTCCGCTATTGAAAGCCATTGTTAGGCCATAATGGTATTGTTGTTGGATGCAGTTCCATAGGTAAAACACGAAAAACGAAGTTTTCTACTTGCGACGCGGTTGTCGAATGATGTCGGGGTCACCACTGTAGTTTCTACCAATACTACCATATAATAATACACAAAACTGTTGGCAGATAATCACTTTATTTACACTCTACAATAGAGAGAGAAGTTAACACTTCAGAGTACAGGAAAGCACTGCTCATCTTGCTGCTGAGGCAGCGACTGTGCATCTCAAACAAAGAGGTTACTTTTGGCTCCCATGTGTAATATCAACTTACAGAACAACACAAGCTCTCAGAAAAACTTTCTGAACAGTCCACAGAGACAATCAATCAGATTGATAAAACTAATGAACAGATTATTGTATTGAATGTCAAATGCGAAAAAAATTATGACTCTGGAAAGATGGATCAGGGTGTGATGTGGGTTCTTGATCAGGAGCACCAGATAAACTGATTAGTCAGGAACAAATATTATTTTGAAGTACACTTATTTGATAAAAAAAGTTACTAAAGTGACTGGTGAAGTAAGTGTTATCATGAAAACGGGAAAATCCAGTTGAGGCAAATATGAGCTAAGTAAAGAATGTTCCCCCATGTCACCAAACCCTAGCAGAAAAGCAAAGGTTTATGATGACAAAATAAGTGTAAGAAGGGACACACATGAAGCGTTCAACAGCTTCAAAAGTGAAGTTCAGCTTGACAGAAAATCCAAAGTTGTTTTGAAATTTTTGAATAAAAGACTGTCTTGGCCAAAAAACTCTGTTTTATTAAGATATGACGCATTTCACCCAGTTAAGAAGGAAAGAAGATTAGTGACAGTGTGGTCATTAGAGGCAGAGCTTGTGTTAGGACTGTTTGGAGAAGGATGGAGAAGGAAATCGGCTGTGCCCCATCCCAAAATGTTCAAATGTTTGTATAGCTTATGGGACTTAACTAGGGGATCATCAGTCCCTAAATTTACATACTACAAATGCACTAGCTAATACTAAGGATGGCACAAATATCCATGCCCGAGGGGGGATTCGAACCCCCGACTGTAGTGGCCATGCAGACCGTGACTGGAGCACCTCAGTCACCTCGGCCACCGCGGCCAACGCCCCATCCCAGCATTTGCCTGGAGTCATTTAGGTAAATCACAGAAAACTTAAATCTGGATGGCCAGAGGTGGATTTGAACCACCTTCCTTCGAATCTAGTGAGTTAACACTGCACCATATTGCCCGGTTCACCCAGTCAGGCATCTTCGAATATCTCGTCTGATGTCCGTGAAGCACAGATTAGGTCTTCATTTCAACTTACTTGCGTGACATACATTGGTACTAATACTGTCTGGTGCAGCATTCAGATATGTACATTTGAACACTGTATGAGCTTCTGTCAAAGTTACAAGAGCATACGACTCACCGCAAAGACGTGGCGACAAGTTGCGACAGGCGCATACAAAAAACACACACATACAACACTTTCAGCTATTGACCATAGACTTCTTCAGAAAATAGAACACTCACGCAATCACACAGGCACACAACACAGTCATACAACCATCACCTCCAGTTGCCGCACTTCGAATCACGCTCTGTGGCGAGTAATTGGGAACAGGAGGGGAGACGGGACTGGAAGGTTACGTCACGGTGGTGGGGATGGGTTAGATGCGAATAAAGAGATGCAGCTTAGGAATGGAGTGGGGAGGTGGGTGAGGGGAGGAAAATAAAATAAAATAAACAAACTAAAATAGATATACAAAATGTGTGCACACTGCAAGTACACAAGACTGCGTAAACACACACACACACACACACACACACACACACAAACACACACGCACAATAGTCTTGTGTAGTTCATGAACAAACTAGTAGGGAATTGTACTCCCACAGGCGAACTACACGAACCAGTTCGCATATCCCTCGCCTCTTAGTTCATCCGCTCCTTTTCTGAAGACTGACGGGGAACAACGAGAGGATGCGAGAGCATGCAGAATCGTGTGATTCCCTTCCACCAGTTACCTTCATTTCGAGCTGAGATGCAGCTCAGCTGTAGTTTCATAGTTCATTGCCACAAGAAATCTGTTTTAAAAATAAAATACTACAAGTACTCTGTATGCAAAGTAGTTGAATACAATTGTATCACCCATTCATGTAAATAACTAGTTTATTTGCCTAAGTATTTGATGTTAAATTGCCCAAAAATACGGGTAATAGCACATGCTTTGGCAACACTGATTCATTATATAAAAAAGCTGTCATAAAAAAAAGAAAGAAAGAGCACTTTCAGTAGTGGTATCAAAA